>PVJX010003976.1:0-100871 GCA_004027295.1 Dolichotis patagonum
CTTCTTCTTTCTTTATTGTCAATTAATTAACAGGTTAAATTAATTTTTGAGACAGCATCTCATTATGTAGTTCAGGCTGGCCTCGAACTCACTATGTACCCCAGGTTGGCCTTGAACTTGCAGTGATTCCCCTGCCTCAGCTTCCTGAGTGCTAGGATTATAGTCATGCACCACTCCACTCCACTAATTACTTAACTTTCAAATTTATCATTAAATATTATTCTTCTGAATACTCAATTTAGGAAAATTTTAAAAGTCACAATGCTGTCACCTAATTTAATTCCTTACATGCACCTAGAACTATCTCAGGTAAGACATACACATACAAGCATGCACACACACACACACACACACATACACACACAGAGAAAATTTAATTTTCCTTAATGCATTATGGGCATTCAAGCTGTTTAATATCACTGAATTGAGAATTTTAATTCCATTAATTGCCTATGAATTTAGCCTTGTAAAGTAGTGACTGGTGAATATCTTTCATTTACTATATATTTGTTTACTAAATGAATGAAACTTTTTCAGATTATTTGAATATTCATACATTAAAAATAATTTGAGTAATCAGACTAATACCATCATACATAATTTTCACTTTCAACTCAAGCCAACAGTACCTGTAAAAAGAGTTTGCTCAAAGGTAAAACTTAAAAATATTAATTAAAAAACAATTGGGGCAGGGATAAAGTTCAGCAGCAGAGTACCTGCCTGGTAAGTACAAGGTCATGAGTTTGATTCCCGGTACCTCCCAGCAAAAATATCCTAGAGCACTTAAAATAATGGTGAATCAGTGTTACAGATATCAGCTTGCGCCCACCTAAAATAGAGTAGACAAAGTACATGCTCATAATTACAGTGCAGTTGTCCCTGGTGTCCATAGTGGATTGGAGTCAGGATCCCAGTGGAAACCAAAATCTGAAAATGCTCAAGTTCTTTATCTAACATAGTATAGCATTTGCATGTGACTTATACATATGCTTCTGCATTTTATCTCTAAATTATTTGCAATATGAGATACACTGTAAATTTTACATAAAGGCTTGTTATACTGTATTATTTTGTCTTTAATAACAATAATAATAGGCAGCCCACGTCCGAGTTGTAATTTTTTACTTGATATTTTAGATCTGTGATTGGTTGAACTCTTGGATATGGTGCCCCTACATGTGGGTGATCATCTATATATCAGTATCTATCAGCATTTATTTACACAGAATTATTATTAGCTTTTAAAATCTACATTGCTTTTTATAAGTTAGTATGCATCAAGTTTTCTAAAACATTATACTAGCGCATATCTGGCATGTACTAGAAATGTGTGCTTTCTCTTAAATAGATTTCTTACTAGGAAAAAGCATAGGTTAAACAGCAGCATTTCTGTATCATAAAGTATAATGAAGAACAAAACTCACAACTAGGAGAGATGAAGTTAAGCAGTAACACATAAATATACACCAGTAGAAAATATTCAAATTATGTAGTGTACCACACCAGAAATTTATCCAGATTCTTTCTCCTAGAAAATTGATAACCTTTGATTAACATTTTTGTCTATGCTTGAATATGTTTATCCACTAAATATAGGTTATCATGTTCAATTTGGATGCTGTATTGACTATGTGACCTACTTGTATTAGGACAATCTCAATGAGATGTATTTTATGACATAAAGATGGCGAGCATTAGTGAAGCATTTGTATAAAGTGCTCACAATCTATAATGACAAAATACATTAGTTATAATGAGTATCAGTAAATGAAGGGCAACTAAGGGGAATGTTTAAGTACTTCTGCCAATTGGCACAGAGAATTTCTTAAGACATGGTGATGGTAATAAATACCTTAATGTTGTGAGAAACCAACAGTGTATATAAAATACATTTTTAAAAATATTAACATTTTTAGTCAATTTGACCTAACATCTTTATAGATCTTCATAACTATTCTATTTAAATTATTATTTTCAACTATTCCAAAGAGTTAAATTTTATTACTGTGAATTGCTCATAAAGTGAGCTAGATGGTGCTAGAGAACATCATTTCATTTATTATGTGATTGTAACATAATTCTTTTTTATAAGAATGAATGTTAAGGCTGAAACCCATTGCATTGATCTGCAATTTGGTGTTGCACTACAGTTTTAACAAAAGAATTTTACAAAGAAATCAGGCTATAACGGGGTGAAAATAGGAATACTCTCACTTGAATTTACATAAAAGCATTTTGGCAACAAGTACACACTAGTATGTTGTACTTGAAAAATTAAGGGGCAAAGGTTAAAGGAGGAGACATTGAGATTTTGATCTATGTTGAAATTTTAACCCCATTACACAGAGTCTTACATATCATGTATTATGGCTATGAGACAGCAAAGCACCAACACGTTATGAGCTGCTCTTACATTTTTGAACCTTTTTTAATCCAGTACAGAGTTACAGGAATCTATATTTCCACCATCCAATTTCCTTTGTATTTCTCCACATAAAGAAACAGAGCACTAAATTGACAGCCTTTCTTATCGTGTGTTAGGTAAGCAAAGTTGGCTACAGAAGCCAAATGTGAACAAACCAAAGACATGCATATGTACTAGTGACTTGTAAAATGCAAGAAATTGAGAGCAGATGGATCAGTTCTGGTGCTAAGACCATAAGAAACTGATTTCGGAGTGGATGTTATTGGTTTTTCTTAACAAAGTATGCATTATAGACCATCCCAGAAGTTTGGAATCATATATACAGATGAAGCTGGTTGAAATGTTAATCATTTAAGTAAAACTGAAGAACTTAAGTCTGTATCATATGCATGTTAAATAGAGGAAGACAAAATTCTGCCTAGCTAATTGAAAAGGCTATAGAATAAAGTGAACATTAAGAAACACACGATTATAGTGGTGTCCTCTAATGCTTGGTTTGCTTAATGAAAAACTATTTAGCAAGATGAATTTCTACAATGGAGTGAATACCAGTAGCATTAGAAATCACTTCTGTATCCTATTTTTCTATTTATATTTTCCACCTATTAACATATTTTTAAGAAATTAAAAATTCATGACAAAATTGTTTTTGCATTAACCTTTGTAAATGCAACAATATCATTCCATTTTGAAGTACACTATAACCTTCTTGTAAATGTTGTAAACACTAGAGTCTTTCTAAAATAGCGAGTACAATAATAAATAAAACCATATTCTAAGATGTCACCAAACAGATGCAAGTACACTTAAGCATAAAAACTTGATCAGGTAATGGCAGTGATAAATCAAAAATGATGGCTCATGTTATTTACTTGCTAGTTTAGGAACAACTAATGAAAGATAGACATACATTGTTCTTACATAATTTTTAAATACTCTTGAGGCTTTATATGCTTTACATCATGACAACAAAAAATAACTTAATTCAGAATTCACCTTTCAACTTTAGAGTATTTTTTCTTAATGAAAGAAAATTTGGCAACATTACATCAGATATCTTCTAATTGCATTTAATTCTAGCCTAATTCACTGATTACTTTCTTCATTTGTAGAAATTTGGAAACCCACTCAAAGTTGTAACTTGTTTGATATATCTGAGAGTGCAACATTTTGATTCAAGGCTGTTTTCCTCCAGAAGCTGCAATATACTTTACTTCTTGGAAAGTTTGCATAACATTCCCACATAAAAAATATTAAATGCCTAGCAGAACACCAGATTTTTCTCTTATGAAAATTTAACACTTTTTTGTACAATTAACTTTTTTAAACAATTGTCAACTTTGTTGCTCTTTCAGAAATTTCCTTTAAAGTTATATGACAGACAGGATTCTAAAGTGGCTGCAATATTTCAGTCTTGCCATATAAATGCTTTGTGTAACTTTCTCATTTAATGAATATTTTGCCTATAAATATCTCGGTATATCATTCCTTTGATTAGTTTACTTTAAGTAGCAATGAAATATAGATGTTGAAGTTTATTATGGTTCAGTCCAGGCTGTGCCATGGATACTACAAGTGGCTTTTAACCAAGCTTGTACCAACTAGAAGCACAAAGGAAAAAAAAAAAAGTTTTGTCAAAAGAAAATACCAATATAGCTGAGGCAGAAGAGAGCTTTGCGCTTTATTAGCATTTTATAAAGCCAAATATTTTAAATCTAGACCATAAGAAGGAAGCCTTGAGAGTATCCTGAGAATCTGTAGGATTCTAATCTTCCCAGGCTAGGAGACTTTGATTTGAGATTAGACGTGGGCAACTGAACTCACTCAGGGCCAACTAGGAAAGAGTTTCTGTAACTCAGCCATCCAGACATACTCAGACCTCTGCAACCATGATCGTAGGTGGTCTGGCTGGTGCTCAGGCTGGTGACATAACTTAGCATCATTCACAGGGGCCTAGTTTTATAGTCACATGTAATCCAAGAGTCGTGGGGTCATTGTGGCTTCAAGCTACATTTTAAAAGAAAGCCTAGAAAGTGAGGCAGTTTGTCCCTGAGAAAGAAATGTGTAAAGCTGTGAGATAAAGCTGATAATTCAGTAGAGTTGCTTGGAAGCTGAAAATGCCAGGAACAAGGACAGTCTGCAGAGAGCCAAAGACAGTGAACAAAGCCATTTCAAAAGAGAAGCCCAAAGAAATGCAGCTCTCAGTGAAATCTGTTTTGGGTTTCCCAAGCCTTCTTGAGCTCACAGTGTGTCACAACTTGCCCTAGTGCTGGACATACAGGAACACCATTTATTATTTTCTCTGTGGGGTTCAGTCTTGCTTTGGTACCATTCCTCTTATTCTTCACTTTTGAAATGGGAATGTTTGCTCTATGCCATTGCACGTTGGCCGTGTTTAATTTTCCTTTGGTTTCTAGATGCACTCACGCCAAAGAGTCTCCCTGGTGTCTCAGAGGAGACTTTGAATGGGCTTTTCAGCAATGGCGGAAATATTAAAATTTGATGACCCCTAAAGATGGACTAAATTCATTTTTCATAAAAGATGTGAACATTATAGTTTTGATAGAGAGTATTCCCCCAAGCATCATGGCCTCACAGGTAGGGGTTTTAAAAAAAAATGAATCCTGGGACACAATAGCTGACTTGCTTGTAGTAAATGGGATCTGGTTAGAAGACATGGGTCCCTGATGACGTAATCAGGAAAGCACATCTCCCTTCTCAGATGCTCCCTTCTTCTCTGTTCCTTGTCACCAGGACATGAGCAGCTTTTGTCTGCCCAGACCTTTCCACCATGCTGTTCTTCCAGTAAACCCCCTGTCCTTTACATTGAAGGTGTAGGGTATTTGTCTCTCTATGAGAGAAGTGAACTCAGAAAACAATGTAATTAAAGTATCTCATCAGTTGCTGACATTTTGATTGCAGCCTTGTGAGGAATGGGAAGAAGATGCACAGAATCCATGTCTAACAAAGCTTCTACATCAGAGTCTGGACTTTTGTTTGTTTGTTTTTAATATTTCAGACATGGACTGACTCTGCAGCTCAGGCTGGCCTTGAAATTGTGGAAATCCTCCTTCCTCATCCTCCAAATGCTGTGATCACAGGCATGTTCCACTGCACACAGCTTTGGACTTAGTTTAAGGTACACTATTATACATACATTACAATAATATAGAGCACTATTGATGAAAATTTAAACACTCTGGGACATTTTAAGATCTCTGAATAAAATAGAAATACAGATTTATACAAACAAAATTTCTGGGCAGGGGATGTAGCTCAGGGACATAAGATCCTGGCTGACAACCTCAAGGTTCTGAGTTCAAACCCCAGGACCAAATAAATAAGTGCACAAATTAACTCAGCTTTAAAAAAATTCCTGGAATATTAATGGCATTCATATTGACACTCTGTAAGGGTCAGAAATCTGAAATATAAGTTAACATGATTTTTCAATTTGGTATCTGCATAGGTTTATCTTCCTTTCTTTTGAAGTACATTAAAATCTTTAATATAAACCCAAAATTTATTCATCAGGTATATATACAAAGCACGAAATATCCAGAAGCAAAGTCTACTATTTGAAGCACAAAAAGAAAAAATATTCAGCCACTCATGTATTTGAATATCACTTCTAAATAAATAATTATGTGCTTGATGAATAAGAGCCATAATGAATGTCAAACATTGATAGGAAGAAATTAGAACATAGAAATTTTAAATTACTGCTTGGGAAAGAGGTGCTTTGTTAATCAACTGAAGAGTTATTCTTATTTTAGGTTTACATTCCACCTCTTATTCTTTCCATTTGTCATATATATATATATATATATATATATATATATATATATATATACACAGTGGTACTCCTGTTCATGAACTTAATTCTTTTCATGACTGTGTTCACAGAATTTGTTTCACTATGCAATTTATTTACACCAGAATTACAGAGTGAATTCTGTGACCAGAATTGTGGAAAGAATTGTTTGTGAAGTAAGGGACCATACTATTCAAGTTCACTGGAGAAATATTACCAGATAAATTATTAATTTTGTTTAATTCTGGTAGTGAGAGAATACTCTAATTTACTCTTTAAGATTACAAAACTTCATATGGTTAGTGTTTATTATCTTTCCTGAGGCCTAATTTAAACCTAGTTATAAGATCAGTGAACCGAAAGCAAACAAAGCAAAATATTTTCCTTTAAATGTCAGTATTTGTATGTAATTTTATCAAACACATACTTGAAATACAAAGACAGACTGAAGGCACAAAAGTTTCAACAAACACAAAAATTTCATAGATATTCCACCAGGGAAAGAAAAGAAGCACACTAGAGGAGACTGCAGTTTAGCCATTGTGTTCCCAGGATTGCACTGGGATGGGCCACAAAAGAGTGGGGGAGAAAAAAGTGTTTCCCCTGTCTTGCAGTTTTATTAAAATAACAATAACAGCATTAAAACACTTTCTATACACACCTACTCATATAAAATCACAATCATTAAAATGTATTTATGTTTACAAATCATTCATCCATAAAGAAATACACAAATTTTATATTTGCTTTATTTTTTTCTTATATTTATGGGATAAAATGATTTTTTTTAGGCTTGCATGGTACTTGCCATTTAGAATTTTTATTTATTTATCTTTATTCTATGAAAAAATGTAAAATTACAGGTTTTCCAAATTTCCAATCCACATGTTTAGTTCTACACAATTTGTACAGGAGTATATGAGCTCACATAAGCAGTTAAGCATAACTAATCTTAAACACTCCCCCTACGAACACCAAAAGACCTATTCAAACATCACAATTTTGACTCATAACACAAGCCCAGCTCCTAAGCTATCTATAAAACCTGCACAGCCTCTAAAGTGGGTTCTGCAAGGTAGTAAACTGTCAGACAATGACACTTACAAGTGTTTGGGGAAGTTTTCAAATCAAAGAAAACCACGTCATGCATCAGTTCCATAATCACCAGAGAATCATTTGGGCTCATTTCTTGATTAGAATAAACCTACTCTATCCCAAGAAGCGAACTCACCTCTCTGGTCACAGCTTCTCACAGCCATATTCTGATGCCTAAATATTTTAATGGCCTGTGCGTGAAATCTCAAATTATCTTAATGCTGTCACCTTGATCAATGTTGTCTGAAAAAAATGTATGATTTTAATCCTCGAAGGTTTATAGTGAAAGATTTTATTCTATGTATTTTGTATTTTACTTGTTTTCTTTCACAGTTATCAGATATCTGTTCCCCGGAGTTGCAAAGATTGACAAGTCCAGGGGCCTGCACATGGCCACTTTCATGCTAAATCATCCCACAGTGGATAAGCAAGAGAAGAAAGAGGGCTAAGCCAAACCCTTTCTTATGATTTACCTTCTGATGATGACTACTCCATTCATTAGGAGAAATACTCACGACCTAGTCATATCTCTAAGATCACAGCTGTCAACACTGTGACATTACGGATCAGTTTGCTAACACTTGAAGTTTGTCCAGCACATTAAAACTGTAGCACCCAAGGATGCTTGCTTGCATTGTTTTTGCTATTTAAATACTATAGAATCGCGGCTATGGCCATCTGTGCACAGGTTCTTTTGTGAATATAAGCCTTCTCTTTTCTGGGGAAAATGTGGAGGAGTGCAATTGCTAGCTAACATGCAGCTGAATGTTCAGATTTGTAAGAAACTGACAAACTGTTTCCCAGATTGGCTGTACACTTTATACCCCCACCCACAATATTTGTATGATCCAGTTTCTCTGTAGCTGTACTGTCATTTGGTGTTATCAAGGCTTTCCATTTTTACCATCTTAGGGATAATAATATCATATGGTAGTTTTAACTTACAATTCCACTGATGGCTGATCATGTTGAACTTCCTTTGCAATTCCAGTGTCTCATCTGTGTATGCTGTCCATTCCTTTTTTCAAAGAAAACAGTCTCAAATAGCAATGTATTACATGGATTCCCTTGGCATGGGTACTTTTGAATAATATCAGCAGGAAAATATGATTTTAAAAATTTTTCTTTATGCTTTTTATTTTAATTTTAACCAATAAACAAAAACAAAAATTGTCACTATTACTGGGAAATGTGAGATTTCAACATATGTGTGTTCTATAATGTTTACATCAACTGAAATGTATCTATCACATTTATCATTTCCTTATGGTATAAGTTTTCCAAGCATTTATTCAAGATTTTCTAAAATATAGTGCAATGTGGTTATCTGTAGCTCTTAATTATTGTTATTGTTGTTGTTATTATTATTATTATTATTATTATTATTATTATTTCTGGCCCTACTGTTCAGTAGACCAGAATATAGTTTTTCTGGTTGATTATAGCTTAGTACTGATGGATAACCCTCTCCTCAACCCTTCTTCCCCTCTCCTTTGCTAGACCCTCATAACTACCATTCTACTCTGAACGTCTTCAGTGTCAAAATTTTGAAACTTCACACAGGCGTCAGAGTGTATGGCATGTGTCTTTCTGTGTCTCAGAAACATTAACTTCCCTTAAAATGTTAAGAAAATTTCAAGAAATGGAAAATTCAGGTGCATCCCTATTTTAAAAAAAATGAATTAAAATTTCAGGAATCTCTAACAAAGAACTTTAAAGCAAAACAAAACACATTCTATTTAGTTATTTGCCTGGCCTCCACCTACTTAAAAAAGAAGTGACTCAAAATATTTTCATTTATTGAAAAAAATATGTAACCTGATCACCATAACTAACAGATGCTGGTGACGAGAACATATGGTCTGTTTGCAGCACCTAAAATTAAACTTTAAAGCCCTACTGCTTGTCTCCATTTTTTCCTGTGAAGAATCTCTTTTTAGTTTTTATGTTTCAACATTGTATTGTTATGTTCTATCGTCTTCTTAGAGAAAAGGATCTTTCAATGTCTCATCACTCTGAAGTTGGCCAATCATAGAGAAAAATGGTAGACTTAACAAGAAAAACAATAGGAGAAATAATCCTTTTAAAATGCTAGCTGTTTATTTAACTTTGAATGCCATTACCTTAATATTATAAATGCAATCATTCTACGTTATGATTGCATTCTTCGATATGACAGAAATCTAAGAAAATCTAGTTTTTGTACCAGTTGATATGACATTGAAACTCATGACAACTAAAGAAGTGCAGAGAGAATTCTGGTAGACAATAATGGTAGCGTTAGTGAAATTTAAAATGTAACAGGATTCTAAGCTTCCTGTGTTACAGTTTGATCTTTGGGCAATTTAAAAGAAAAATCTATGGATGTTATTTAAAACACTTAATTTAAGATACTGCAAATCCATTTTTAAATTACAATTTAATAATCATATCCAGGTATATTATTTTAATTTGCATTTAAAATAATCAGTGATGTTAGTTTTATTGGTAGTTACACGCCTCAGAAAACTAAAATAACTGGAGATTCTGATAATTTCTTAATTTTTAATTTAGTTTGTTAAGTGATATTTAAATAAAATCTTAGAGTAGGATAAGAATTAAAAAGTTTTTTTGTCTGTAATCTACCATTTCACTCTCAAATTATTCAATGTCAACATTGTTAAATTTCACTTGAGATATCTTTCTGAGTCTTATAGTATATATTTTAAACACTAACTTCCCTTAAAATATTAAGAAAAATTTTAAGAAATGGACTGTTGAGATACATCCTTATTTTTTAGAATCTGTCATCTTTCGTTAGTACAATAGTTAAATATGATTTTCATATAGCTATGATTCTTAATTCCAGACAAAATAATGCTTTAAAAATTGTCTTATATGTAATGTCACACTTAATCTTTTCTTTACATTCATAAGTATCATGCTTACAATTACTATATTTACAAATGTTATTATTGGTAAAGTATGCTATTCTTAACTTTTTATATTTTACATCTGGGACATGTGGGAAAATATGTGTGGTACAGTATGCAGGTACTTTGCTTTAAATGCCATACCATAGCAATCTAAATCCTAGGAAAAAATGAAATGCTAAAGACATTAATGCTTTTGAATCCAGAATATTTGATCAGTCAATAGTACTAAGCAAATGAGTTCCTATATCTTTTTTGGGGGGGATCGAACTCATGATCTAGCGCTTGTCAGGCAGGCATGTATGCCACTGAGCTGAATCCCCGGCCCCAATTTTTTGTTTGTTTGTTTGTTTGTTTTTGTTTTTCTTTTGTTTTTTATGGACGAGGGATCAAACTTACAACCTTTCACTTGCAGGCAGGCACTTATTCCACTGATATAAATCTCCAGCCCATATTGCATTTTTTAATTTAACAGTATCTATTCTTTTTCAATAATTACCATAAATCACAGCTGCATTCCTAGTGACAAACATGTTTTCCATTGATTTGCCAAAGTTTTGTAATTTTTCTCCTTCTTTGCATTATTAAAGTAACCTTGCTATATTACAAAGGAAAGCTTTGTTTATGATAACTTCCCGTTGAATTGAATGCTCTTGATTTTATATAGGCATCCTTACAAGTTAGCAATAATGTCTAACACGACAGATCATCTTCTGATAACAATCTTTTTTCCCATTGGATTTTAAGTCAGTCATTAATCAATGAACTAAATATCTGGATGTTGCAGACACAATGATTCCACAAGTTACTAAAGATCTCATTTTCCATGATATATTCTGCCATTCATCTATATTATTGCTCATCTGACAAAACACATACAAAGCAATGCAGGACTCAGAATAAATATTAGTTGAATATATTATATGCCAAAATGTAAGCTCAATATCATACATAAAGAAAATTTTAAAAATATTGAAGGTGTCAGATGAGAGAATAGAAATTTTCTTATAGAACAAAAACATACACAAGCATTAATATTCACATATGCAAAAAAGGCAGTGTTAGGAAAAATTGTGAGCTGAATTATAGGGAGATAAAACAAAATAAGCCTTTTTGTACTGTCTCAGAAGTGTTTTACTAGTGTATTGTTTAGAAAAATTTTAATTTCACAGCAAAAATAAAGTGAAAGTCCTATAGCATCAGGGAGATCATGTCGAGATCAAGTACATAATTTACCAGAGCAACTGCATAGAAGCATTTTAAAACCTTGCATATAATGTAATCAGCTGGCATCACAACCATCATGAGAAGAAGAAAAACAATTCACAGGCCCTTTAAAATGCTTTCTCATATCCGGAGCTGACTCTGACATTGCAAGTCTGGTGGAAAAGGAGACAAGGAAATAATAAATCCAGTCAATAACAGAACAGACTCAAACTTTCCACAGTACTTACCATTGTGGTATCATGGCGTGTGTGAGGACAAACCTCCTGAATCTATAGGAGAGGAAGAGGTGTTTTCTGCCTTCTTAAATGAAGAAAGCAGGAATTTAAGTGGGGGTTGAATTGTTTCAGATAGTCGTGGTGTACTAGAACAAATGGCACGAAGAGATCCTAGTCCCGTACCAACTGCAGCCCTGGTGTCGTACTTCTGTCCTTCTAGGGCACACAGAAGAGTTTTCTGCAGAGACTTTATGGGGCCTTCGGTACCTTTGGTAGCCTGAATCAAAGCTAGAGCTGAAGATGGGCTTGTCGCCCGAGCTTGAGCCTCGCTTTTAACTAAGACTTGCTTTTTGTGTAGCAGAACCTGAGACTTGGCACTGAGGACCTGAGCGTGCCTCCAGAGTTTGAGGGGAGCGATGAAGGTGAAACGAGCTTTGAGCTGATTCCTTTGAGATCTTGTGTTTCCATCATGGCCTTTCAGAAGGCCTCCATGGCCTCAGCATGTGCACAGATGCTCTTAGCGTTTTAGCCTGCCTTTTCTTCAGACCCGTATTGTTATGGCTCTTGTTAAAATGCATGTGTCTGTTCCCCCAAGATAGTCGTATCTTTTTAATTGGATTTCTTGATAGCACTTCTGTGCCATGCTGAGACTTTTGGGTCCTGTGTCCCTTGAACTAGGCCTGAGCACACTGGTAGCATGTGGCTTGGGAATGACTATGATTTTTTGCAAAATTGCAATTATGATGACTTTTGCAATCATGATTCTAATTTCAATGGAGATAAAAGTTCTGCTTCAACAACAGCTGAATTTGGAACAATGATTAAATCTATCAAAACTATTTTAATGAAGGATGATAAGAAACTTAAAAAGTAAATACAAACTGGAGCAGTTTCTTGTACATTTCCTAACTCTACAAATGCACAGGATTTTTCATTATCAATATGTCTGAACAGCGTGGTTAATTGTTAATGATGAACCAATAATGGGGAAACATTATTACTCTGAATCCTTCTTTTTGCAGGTGTATTTTTTATGTATATCTGCCGTTTGTGCGTATATTATACATATGTGTAATGACACACATCTACCACAGTAAAAATATTCGGGGTAGATTTACAGCTCCAGTTTACTCCCTCCGTTCTGTACAGTCATTAGTCCCCTTCCTTACACCTTGAAACCACTGATCTTCCTGCTCGTCCTAATTTTCCCTTCATGGGAAATACACATGCATTATGGAAATGTTCAAGTTGGCTTCTTTCATTTAGAAATATGTATTTATGTTCATTTGTGTCTTTTCAGGTCTTGGTTCATTTCTTTTTTAGAAATGAATAATATTCTGCTATGTGGTTATATCAGAGTTTACTTAAATATTCACTCTTTGGAGGATATTTTGGCTTTTTCAGGTTTTGCAAACTATGAATAAAAGTGTTATAAAGAGTCATGTATAGATTTTGTGTGTATATAAATTTTTCAGCTTCTTTGAATAAATATCAAGGGCCGTGATTGTTTGATTACATGGTAAGAAAATGCTTACTCTTCAAAGAATCTGCCTGTCTTAGTCTCTTTCTTGTGGCTGAGACGTAATACCAACACCCACAGCTCTAAGGAGGAAAGGTTTATTTTGGTTCACAGGTTTTAAAGGTTCCAGTCTACACTTGACTTTCTCCATGGTATGGTGTCATGGCAGAGAGAAACAGCTCCTGGGGTGGAAGCGAGGAGCAGCAAGAATAGTCAAGGGAGGAGAGAGTCAGATAGACCCTGCTAGGCCAGCCACCCACTGTCTCACCTTCTGAACAAGGCTATAACTCAGTCTATACCTCCCAGGGTGACATTAAGCTGTACACTCATCAGTGGGCTAATCCACTGACGTGTACCACATTCCCACGACCCAATCAAATCCTGAAAGCCTCACCTCTGCGCAGACGAGGTTTAAGGAGAACATCTAGATACAAACCCAAGGCTGCCAAACTATGATCTAAAGTAACTGTCATTTTTTGCTCCCATCAGCAGTAAATGAGAGTCTACATTGCTCCACATTCTCACTACGTTTTAGCAGACTCAGTGCTCCGACTTTGAGCAATTTTAGACAACCATAGTGTTATCTTGTTGTTTTAATTCTCAATTCTGTGGTGTTTTATAATGTGGAGGCTTATTTACCATCATTTGCGAGATGTCTGTTCCAAGTTTTTCTTACTGCTAATTTTATACACGGTAGTATATTTTGGACAACAGTTCCTTTTCAGATGTGCCTTTTGCAAATAGTGAACTTTTTTCTGATGTGTGATTGTCATCTCATTTCCTTAACACCTCCTTTTGAAAGCAATTCTTAATTTTAGTGAAATATACCTTATCCATTTTTTATTTCATTGATTGGACCCTTATTTTTGTATCTCAAAGATCATAACCATACATAAGACTATTATGTTTTTGCCTGTGTTATTTTCTGAGAGTTACATAGCTTTAGGTTGTACATTTAGATATGTGATCAATTTGGAATTAGTTTTTGTGAAAGGCATTAAGTTTGTCTAACTCATATTTCTGGATGTTTTGGTTTTTCATTTCTAATTCTACTTGTTCTTTGCTGCTACAGAGAAAGCTGATAGATGTTTATATGTCATGTAATGTACTGCAATCTTCCTTTAATTTACATTGCTAGCAAGATTTTTTTTAAAATATTAAATTTGTACATATATTTTCACATATGCAAAGACAGTTATGTTCCCTCATTATCAGTAAGTATAACTTTATTTCATTTTATAATCTTATTACATCATTAGGACATATAGAGTAATGCTGAAAGGGGTGGCAGTGGGGGCATCTTTGTCTTGGTACTGTCTTGTTGGAAAAGCTTCTAGCTTTCACAATTATGATGTTAGCTGTAAAACTTTCATATATATCTTATGAGAAATTAATATTTCCTTTATTCCTGCTTTGAACATATCTTTGTGAATGAAACTTGGGCTTTGTCATATATCAATAGATACTATTGCTGCATAAATTGATAAGATCCTATGATTATTCTTCTTTTGCTATTTGGTGTGAATAGATACCTGAAGAAACAGACAAAAACCTAAAAATAACAACAAAAGACACAATGTTCAAGAAAATGACAGGAAATATATTTAGCAAATATTAAATGATATATGTGTGGCACCAAAATTGCATTTCAATATCCACTTCATTGCAACCTGGGAATAGCTCTTATGTATTATATGTTGAAGACCGATATTATATAAATTATTTTCCACTTCAAAATCAATGATTATGGAGGCTCACCTGAAGAACTCTCTCAAAGAAGAGCAGTTATCTCCTTCTTGGTAACCCTGGCCCTGTTTCCACATATTGATATGTACAGAGCTGGTTAGGACTTTTCTTTATCTCTTCAATTCTCTTTAAGCAAGGCAGATCAGCCTAGCTGAAGTACTGAGGTGTAGTCTTTGAAGAAACGTGACAGGTCAGTGTTGCTCCATTCTCAGAGCTCCCAGAAAATATGTGTGAGCTCGGTGGGAGGGAGATTCCCCCTCCACCTATCGCTGAGATTGAGCCCCAAGAGGCTGTCACTTGACATGGCACAAATAAAGACACAATTGTATACCCAAGATGGTGGGGAGCCAAGGGGGTCCTAAGCCCAGCTGGGATGGTGGCTCCCAAAACAAAGTCTCTGACCCAAATCGGAACCTAGGTCTTATTAATTCATGATGAGCGGAGTGACTTGGGGCTGAGTGACTAGCAGAGTGGCAGGAAGTATGTGAGTGCTGTAAGGTAGGCTACATAAGTGGCCTGGAATGACCTCTGTAATATGTAGAGAGAAAGATGTATGGAAAGAGAAATCCGCCTAACACAGTTCGAGGTCCTACCTAATGTTTTGGAGTTGGTGCTTCAGCTCTGATGTGCAGAAGGCACACAGAAGTGTGCCCTGGGAAATCACAAACTCTTGTCTCCGGAGGACTGAGTCTCAGGGGCGGGGTGGAGCCTCTCTCTTCCTCCTGCTCAGCTCACACATGGTTTTTGTGAGCTATGGATTGGAGTGACATTGGCCCGTCAGCTTGTTTCAAAGGCTACACATCAGCACCTCAGCTACACTGCTTTTGCTTTGCTTAAAGCCAACTGAAGGGATAAGGAAAAGTCCTAGCCAGCTCGGAACATGTCAATGCGAGGAAATTGTGCCAGGTTTAGCCAAGATGGAGATACCTGCTCTTCTTTCAAGGAGAATCATCCAGGTGATCCTTCACGAATGATATTAAAATAATGAAGATGAGGATTTAGCTTAGAGGCATAAGTGCCTACCTTGCAAATGTGAGATTGTGAGTTCGATCCCTGGTACCAGGGGAAACAAAATATAATAAGATTATACAATATATGGAGATGTTTGAATAAAAAGAATTATTAATACAGAATTATAAAACTTTTCATTTATATTTAAGATTGTATTACTAATACATGAGCAACAAGAATTAGTTATGATTACTGAAAACACTAGAATGTAATACAAGTTAAAAGTAAATGTGTTTAATACAATTTAAACATGTGCCTTATTTTAAAAACTGATAACTACTCCAAATCTACTTCAAGTATTGCTAACTTATTTTTATAAGTATTAGTAAACCATGAAAATATTTTCCTAATTCCACTAAAAGGATTATAAATTATATTTCTCAGAGGGTTTTTTTTTCTTTTCTTTTGTGAGATAGGGTCTTGCTAGGCAGTTCAGGCTGGTCTCGAGCTCACTTTTTAAAAATTTTTTTTTTATTATTTTGGAGATAGTAAAAAAAAACAGAACAAGATGGAACAAAGCCAATTGAGACAGTGTATTAAAATTGGTACAGAACTTCACAGCAGGTAACTGGGATAACAGTAATAGGTACCTTAGGATATCTTGTTTTTCTTCACAATAGTTGTTCTTTCAATCAAGTATAGCAAAATCAAAGGAAATACAGAACATTATACAACTTATCAAAACAGAATATTTAAGAGAGCAATACCATTAATCAGAACAAAGCAAAACAGTGATAAAAATATTTGCCTTCAAAGAGATGGTAGAAGGAAATCCCCCTTACTTGCTATATTGCATATAGTCAACTTCCAAGAGATGCTCAGATCTCTGGCTCCCACTTGTTAACGGGGGTGGGGGAAGAGGGGTGGGAGATATGGGATGTTTGATTCTCAGCCTGCACGCTGATAGACTCACAGCTGCTTACCAGGGTAGCGAGCTGGTTGTTTGGTTTCCCAGCACCCTAATTTCCAACATGGCATGGATCTCGGGAGCCGCTGGTGGTTCTAGCCCAGGGGCAGCTGCAGCTTGCCGGGCCAGAGACACTTCCCAGGGTGGCGAGCTGGTTGCTTGGACCACCAGCATCTCCTTAGATCAATGCCATGTTGGAACTTAGGGCAATGGGAAATCAAGCAACCAGCTTGCCTCCCTGGTAAGAGGCTGTGGCCTGGCAAGCTGTAGCCACCCCAGGGCAAGAAACAGCAGCGTCTCCTGAGATCTACACCATGCTGAAACTTAGGGTGCTGGGAAATTGAGCTCACTTTGTAGCCCAGGCTTATCTCAAATTTACAAGGATCCTCCTGCCTCATCTTCCTGAGTGCTCAGATTACAGCTTTACCTGAGTTTTAGTAAGATGTGATAAAATGTCTCTTTAACATTTGCTATTACACTTGGAAGCAACCTAAGTGCCCATCAACTGAGGAATGGATAAAGCTATAAAGAATGATCACATTGAGATATTTATAAATAAATGGACACAACTTGAGACCATACTCATAAGTGAAATAAACCAAACTCACATGTGTAAATACCATATAGTCTCCCTAGTATGAGAGTTGGTAAGAGTATATAAGATTTTATGGTAATCATGATTTCCCATTTCATTGCTTAGAAGCCTTTCAATGTTTTCATTCATCAATTGGAATGGTTTTATTTTGTTTTGTTTGACTTTATTATGTGTGATGGTATGAACAGATCTTTTGAAGAAAACAAAATATTATGACATCTATTGCTGATTAAATATTGCCTTGCTTAGAAGTCCTACCATGCTTTTACTCTTCTATTACCATCAGTTCTATTATATTGTGACTTATTGGGATTTTAATATATGTGATAATATAAACAAATATTTTTATTGAAGATGAGACATTATAGTAGCCATTGATCATTCTCTGTTACTCAGTTCAGAATGCCCTGTAATTCTTTCATTATTTGAATGGTTTTATACTATTTTGTTATGTTTGATATTATTGTATTTGAAACTATGCTCAACTATAGCAGAGAAAGAGATATTTTGATAGCTACTGTTAATGTCCGGTTGTCTTATTGTAAAGTGTTGTGTTGCTTATGTTCTGTTCTCATCTGCTTTGTTCTGCCCTCTTTTGTTTTATTCTCTTTAAAATAAAATAAAAAATAAAAAAACCAAAAAAATACAACAAAAAGCATTTGCTATTACTTTTTATATTTTTTTGTCCAATGAGTGGTTATTTATCAGTACATATGATAATTAACATTGAAAGGACTATGACAAATTAATCTGAAGCTTGGAAAACAAAAAAGGGTTAAAAGAAGGGGCAAAAACAAATTGAAATGAATTATGTACATGTACCAATTCTCTACAATGACTGTACATTATGTAATGTAAACATGTACTGGTAAAAACTTAAAAAAGTACTTGCTGTAGTGTTTTGTAATGCAACTAATATACATTGAAATTAATTTCTTAAATATATATTTAGTGATTCCTTAGTCATAAATTATATTTCTGCATTGCAAAAAAGTCTACAGGTCATATTACCTTAAAAATTTTGATAAATTTAATTAGCATATGACTTATATTTATATTAAAATCATAAAAGATACCTAATTAATATGTGCCATTTTACATTAAAATGTACATTTTGAAGTCAAAAAATTTAAAATCTAAAAACTGTGATGCATATATATATATAAATGCTTATGTAGTGTAGACTTTTGTGTTATAAGCATTTAAATATTATGTAAAAGTTTTAGAAAGACATGTCACCCTGATCCGCTACATAACAGACATGTTCTATAGCTTTGAATTCAACCCACTCTGTCTATAGTACTGAATTCCATCCTACGGCTGAATTAATAAGGGGCTGACAAGGATACATATGGTGAAGAGGTGGAATTCTCCACTAAATAGTGATACATACATACTGAAAAAGAACCATTGGTCATGAAATTCATATTTTTCTAAAAATAGCTTTTACAGCTTTCTTTCTGTATAATTTCAAATATATGTTGTGTCCTGCAAACCTGTAACCTATTTTGACTATTTACAATAGCTGATAATTTCAATACAGCTATTGTAATGGAATATGTGTTCTATTTTGAATATTTTTCAGGAAGTTTCAGGAGCAGACCATTTTCAAAAGTAATAAATACAAGCTACTTAAAAACAGTTATGTTACAATATTGTTAACATGATGACTGAAATGTTTCAAGAAGACACAGCTGGCAGTGGTATAGCTGTGTCAAATAAACTACAGTGGTGCCTTGATTAATAAAAGCTTTTGTTTGCAAAGCAATTTGGCTCAAAAACAAAGATGTTTGGAAAAAAAATGTTTTGCTTGCAAAACTCTGCATCTGATAACAAACACGACCCCTGTCATCTTTCCCACACAAACATGACAATTTTTTCCATAAACATAGAACAAATTAAGTTCATAAACCAAGATACCACTGTACTATTTTTAGTTTTTGAGCAGCCTCCATACTGATACAAATCTGAGTTTATGGCAACACAACTCAGAATGGATAAATTATTCAATATACCTATCAACAGATGAATTGATAAAGTTTAGTATGTGTATGGAATAAAATACTACTCAACCACAAAGAAGAGATTTGAGCAATTTATACAATGGGGGTGGACCTTAAGACCACAAAACTGAGTGAAATAAATAAGACACAGAAGGTTAACTGTAACTAGATTTTCCTAATATGAGAGAAGCATAACATAAATAGCACAAATAACTTACAAAGCAAAATAGAAGAAAGACTAGCAAACAGAAAAGTAGAGACTATAGAGGTGGAAAGGCAGCTGAGAAGGGAGAGTGGAGCACAAAAATGAAGGTAGAGTAAAAAGCATCCAGCTATTATCTATCTGTCTATCTATCTATCTATCTATCTATGTATATATATAAACATACACTAATAAAATCAGCTGCATGAATATTTTCTATTATCCACTTAATTCTTTAAGTTATTGCACCCATTCAAATGTGTGTACTATTATTTAGGGTTTGCTAATTCAGTTTCACTTAACCAATTTTTCACAGGTTGCCAAAATGGCAATAAATCATGACTGTTTTGTTCTTTGTGGTGTCAAGAAAATAATGCAGCTATTTATATCAATATAAAATATGCAGATATGTAATTAGAAAGTGATTCTAATTACTATCTAGCTTCCTAATAACAATACAGTTCATTAGTTGATGACATATTGTATCTCAACACAATTCTTTCAATAATTGCATACAATTAATCATTGCAAAGATGACTTTGTATGTAAATCCCACCTGAGATTTATGAAATGTGTTTTGTCGTATTTCTCTTATAAAATAAAAATGTGGAATAAATTTGACATTTGAGAATATAAAATTTAAGGGTTCATTTCCTGATATTAATTATTTTAATTAGAAAAATACTATTTTTAGTTATAATGTTTACCATGAAGAAGAAAAGATAGAGCAGATGCAATTTAGCATGCATACAATTTTTCATATATGAACAGATGTGTGCTTTAACTCAAATATCTGTGTGCTCTTTTGGGGGCTTTTATTCATAAGATTGAGTGTATGATTTATATTAATTCATAAAATGATCTCAAGATAAAGCTAAATCTTTTAAAGAAGTTGAAAGTTGGTAGAAATTCTGAGCTACTTGAAGAAATTCTATACAGAACAGGAAAAGTTCTCAAAAAAATGATGTCTGTGTGTCTTTGAGACACGTAGTTAAGAGTATATTGAACATAAGTACAGTCTATTTATGCCTGGAAATTATTAATAATTCCTACAGAATCATCATTTCATTTTGATAAATCACAATACATTTTAATATTTTCTATGAAATCTTCATAAACAAGATAATGTCTAACAATATAGTTTTGTTTAATTTGGTTTCTAAGTAATACGATTCTTTAAATTATTTTGGTAAATTAGGACCACCTATGCTAAAATAACAACTGAGCTATTAGCAAAAACGTGCTTATTCTCTATCTCTTGGTTAACCAACTTCAAATTGTTTTCTGGAAGTTTAACATCAGTCAATGAACCAAAATACTTCTAATGATTTTTTTTTTTACTTTCATGATGAAATATATATAACAATTATTAACTTTTTCAAATATTTTTATTTGAAATTCTTTAAATGTCTTCATTTTTGCCTGCTATCTCTTCCACCCACATCCCCAATGTGGTAATAGACACCATGCATTCATGATACAGGCCATAATGCATAATTTGAGGTAGTGCTGCTGTATTAGTTATTCCTAAGTTCTAGTGTGTGTCCTGACTCCCTATGGAACCCTGAATTTTCCTCATAATTGGGAGGTACTCAAACAGTGCTCCATTCCTTCCTGAACACAGGAATATTACACTTATGTAATTTATTTATATGGCACAAGAGAGTCGCACATTTTTCCTATTTTGAGTATCATCTAAAGATTCATGTCAACAATTTATCCTACAAACATTCACATCCTCTGCCTCCCTATCACTCGTCATGATCTCTCAGAGCGATTCCCATCCCATTTACAGACCCTGGAAGGAAACATTAAGCATAACAACATCTGGGGCCACTGCCTTGTAAGCATCTAGCTGGAGAGAAAACTTCAAATGGATTCATGGAGTACTTTTTCCCTGGCCCTGATACTCCCAGAGAGGATTTTGCCTTATCTATTTTCTCATTTAACTTCCTTTCTGCTAAATTCCTGTTTACTGAAGGAGATAATTAACTCTGGGTGATTATGATAATTTTGTCTTCACTCTCCAGTTATCCTCCCAGTACACACACACACACACACACACACACACAAAATGCTTAGTATACTGGTTTTCTTTGGCTCTCAGAGAATTGCAAGTTTTGTAAGTAGCTTCTGCTATTTGTATGCTTCAAACCTGTGTATCTATCCCTAGAATGCCTGCTTAACCTAACTGTCTGCTTTTTCCAAAACAAAAGTCTAGGAAATTTCAATTTCTCTCTGATTTTTATTATTTTTTCTTGCCTTCTTATATGAAATTTCCACAGAATGTTTAGTGGAAATATGAGGTATAGATAGGGAGGATTAAAAGCTAACAGATTGAAAAGAAAGAAGGCTAACATTTGTTTTTTTTTTTTGGTTTTACTTCCTTACTAAAGCCCATTAGAGAAATAGGTAATGATATGCATCTTTTTATTTGACTGCTGTCTGAAATATAGGTGAGGGTAAATAGATATACCTACATATGTAAATTAATAAAATGATATACAGATTCAGACAAAAAATCAGTTAGATTTTTTTTCTATTCAGTTTTCCTTTTCTCCAGTTTTAGAACTGATAAGTTGGTTTGATTTTGCGTTGCTTTACCCTGCTTACTTAAGTAATAATTTGATGATCCATTTGTTTTGGTAGAACTTTAATTCAATTTTATTTTTGTACTATGTAATTGTGTTTTAATTTTAAAAATTGATACATTATATATATGTGTGTGTGTCAAAGACTATCAAAATAACATGTAGATAAAATAAAATTTAGATAGTGTTCATATTTTAAAGAAAGATTATTACCTTGATTGAGTTCTAGCAATGCCCAAATCAAGAATAAACATGAATGTTGTCAGTTTTTATTGTTACTTTTTTTACGTATATATGGTTTTGATAGTCATTACACACTGACTTAAAAAAAGCATTCTTTGTAATTTTCATATTTCAATATTATTAATATAGTATTAACATAGTATTCTAGTGTATGAACTCATTGCTTGGTTCCTTTAAACTCTCTATATGGAAATAGTAACCCTCTATGTGATGATATTGGAGTGGGACATATGGGAGATAATTAAGTCATGAAGGTGGATCTGTTAAACCTTAATAAATTATCCTAATGTCTATTGTGGTTTATAGATGTTCTCCCAAAGCCTCATGCGGTCATGGTGAAACAAGTTTCTCTGGAGTTTGTGATTGGTTCACTGTCAAGTTCTGGGATTATGGATGTGAGTGTAGCTCTCCTGAGGGTGGGTAGCCTGTATACAACATAATGGAGGAAAAGAGCCTTCCTCCCCTTTTTGCTGTTGTTGTTTTTTCTGACTTCTGCTGCCATGAACTATTGGCCTTCTGTCATGCCACCCTGTCTTGGAGCCAGCTGATTATGGGCTGGAACGTCTATAAACTGTGAGCTAAATAAATTTTCTCTTGTTTAAATGGAGGACCATCAGTGTGATGTACAAACCTTTTTGATCTAATGTTATTAATTTTCATGTTTTCTGATGTGACCTCTGTGCTAACATGTCCTAATTGCTCTTCTAAGGACAGCCCCATTCATCAGCTTGAATAGAAGTACTGCTTTTTAAATTAGAATCTTACTCCACATAAGAAAAATTTAAAAACAACAAAAATATTCAACTCTTTTTTTTAGGCTGTAACTAAGGAGAACTTTTTATTTAAGCTTGGAATAACATGAGTATTTATGATATGATATGGCAGGCTATTTTGCTGGATTTCTTCAATATAGAAAGCCTAAAATATATGGGGAAACATTTTAATAGCAACAACTGCTATATGCAAGAAAAATTAGAAGAATATATGACAGATCCAAAAGAAGTTAAAGTATCTCAATGCAACAGAAAAAAAATAACCTTTGAGAAATTTTTCATTTAACAGCAAAGCAAGGAGATCTTTTACTTTCTTGCATTTACTTTTTCATTATAAAACATTATTTCACAATTGATAAAAGACACTATGGTTTTAGAAATATATGTGTATAATACAAAGCATTCATTTTAACTCCATACTTGTTCAGTAATATCTGTGAACTTTTTAGTGATGGTTTTTCAGAAAGGCTTCAACTTTTTAAAAAAAATGAACCAGATATTACTCAAGAGTGACAGTGGTATTTGGAATATATATAGAAGAGTGAGAATAGATAAGACATTTTAATCACAGAGAAAAGACTCGATTATCAGCAAATGTGAAAATGAGAAGATATAGAAGGAAGACTGTAGGTAATCAGAAGTTTATGTAATTTTTTATAGTAGAAAGTGAAAATAAAGTCTTTAAAAAAATAAAATTCCAAGTGGCATTTGAGAAAAGATTTGGTGAGTATTTAGAAGTGTTAATGAAGTTCAATTTTAGTAAAATTAATAACACATCTCAGATTTGGATAAGTTTAAATTAAGGACAGCTACAGCAAAGTGCATTTCGAATGACTGGAAAATGAAATTAGGCCTTTCAAACTCCATGGAAAATTATTCAAAGCAATACAAATAAGGTTCTCTGTTTTCACCTTGTTAAGTAACCCTATGTCAAAAAACTTTGAGAACAGGGCTGGGGATTTAGCTCAGTGGCTTAAGCATCTGCCTGGCAAGTGCGAGGTTGTGAGTTCGATCCCTGATACAAAAAACAAAAACAAAACAAAAAAACCCCCAACTTTGAAAACAGGAAGTTTCTGTTTATTAGGGTAATATGTAATTTATTCTAGCAGGTAACCCCAGTATCCAAACAATCTTCTCTAGTTATACTACTTAGTAAGAAGTGATGGAGTTCAAATAAATTTTAAGTATCAGATTTTCATTTTTTGCCAATACTGGTTCATCTCTAATTCTCTTCTACCTCTTTTTCAAATCAAGTATATATATATATACTCATAATTTTTTATATTACAAAATTTATTGTACAGCAAAGTTAATGTTTGGTACACCATCGCAAAAAGAGCTCATTGGTATGAAATTTGGTTAAAAGCATATCTGGTAGATTAGACCATTCATAAAATTCAAGATCAATTAAAGTTGCATTAACATTCATGTTGTTCAATACAATATGATAGGTAAACACAAGAGTTTTTACTTTCATTTTGAACTAATTATTAATTCCTTCTTTAGTTATATGCTCTTACTTTTTAAATGGGATTAATATGAATGATTAAGAGATTTGAATGAGATCCTAATGTCTGAGCACTGCATTTACTAAACACTAGTTTTATCGTTAATGTCATATAGTGCACATACACAGTGAAGCACATACTATGTGACCTTTATGAAGTCATGGCAGCATGAAGCTCTCTAGAGTACATAATGCCAACTAAAATATATTATTTGTAGAAAGACAACTACTGCATTATCTCACTTGTATATACAAATTAAAAAATAAAAAGCTACCTAAATAAAAATATGTGAAAATGAGATTATAAGAGGCTGGGAAGGGGAGAAAATGGAAAAGGGGAAAAGTGTTAACTAGAGTGAGAAGCTTTACTTACACTAAAGTAATAAGGTTTTCTGATCTGTGGCACTGTATGGTGATCAAATTTAATAATAATAATATATTGTACATTTTAAAGAGTAGATTTTTTATATCAACAACACTGTTGGTGAGGTGATACAGTTTGATTGAGTCTTTCTACAATGTATATATACATCAAAAAGTTGAGTTTATCCAAAAGAAACAGACATCAATCATCAATTAAACAGTAAATTTAAATTTTTCAGTACACTGTTATCTAATAAAACATTTTGAGAATAATATTTCAGTAACATGTGAATTGTATTCAAGCAATGCAAGGATAGTTCAATATTAGGAAGTATAATATATAATTTAGTATAATTCTACAGTACTGATGAAATGTTTCTATACTATCATATAATATTTAATATATATTAACTGTGGATAAAAGTCATATGTTTATATTCAAGAATATTTAGTAACTAATAAAGCAAAAATTTCAAAATTGAAATGAAGAATTGTGAAATTATATCCAACCTCATATCTGAAAATGTATATGTAAAATAAGTCAGATATGAAGTTTTTTGCTGTTTTATTGGAAAAGATAATTGTTTGTATTTTAATTTCCATATGTTTATTATGTAGAAATGTGATTGATTTATGTATGTCATTCATTTAAATTAAAACATTATCAACCCTGCTAATTAGGACTATGACCTCTTTATTTTATTTTATTTATTTTATTTTGTTTATTGTATTATATTAGTACCTGTTTGTAATTTATGCAGCTTAAAAACATCTTGGGGAGTTGTTGCTGACTGAGTGATTTGTACTCAACCTAGAGCAGCACAGAATATTAAAGAGAGGAGGCAAGTAGATAAGGAAAGAGTTTAATAAGGGGGCACGGAGGGAGTCAGCACAAGGAAGGCTGCGGTAGCTTCCTGCAGACAAAGGGCAGGTTCTGCCTGATATAGGCTCCGATGGGGGAAGGGCTCTGGGTATAGATGTGAGGTGATTTATTTTGTGAGAGTGCAGGGGACTAGGTAAACCTTTACATGCCTGAGCTTTGGCACAGACTTGTGGGAGGGAGAAGCCATAGGGGCTTCTGGGAAGAAGGAGGTGTGCATTATCAGGGCACAGCTTTGAACCATGCCATGATGATTGTGCTGTCTCTCAGGCGGGCAGACCTAACAGTTGCATGTACAAAGTAGAGCTTTTTTTTCCTAATCCTTTTCCCCTTCTCTTCTGCTCACTCTTCCTCTTCTGTTAACCTAAAACCTTTTACAGACTTGTCAACATTATTTGTGTGAGCTCATTTTATGGCATATAATGTTTCCATTGCTTGAAGTTATTAGGATCCTGTAGAGGGGATATCCTCAGTCTTCTCATTCACCTTCTCCTGCTCACCTCTCGTCCTTTTTCCCTTTGACCACTTCCCTACTGGACAAGATCTGTCCCTTTGTCCTTTTCTATCCATCCTTCATCATTTTGTTTGTCTGCACTTTTCCTCATTCAAATGAGAAGTACCATGCATTATTTATTTCATTCAGTATTATATTTTCCAACTGCATCCAATTTTTCTACAAATGCCTCAGATTTGTCTTTCTTTTTAGCCAAGTAGTATTCCATTATATGTGAACACCAAATTTTCATTACCCAATAATCTGTTGATGGGTATGCAGGCTGCTTCCAGGATTTAGCTATTACAAGTGATGCTATAAATGTCTGTATGCATATGTTGCTGTAGTATGGCTTCATCTCTTAGGGGAAGATACCTAGCATAAGAATAACTGGGTTATATTGAATTTCTAATTCCAATTGTTCGAGAAATTGCCATACTGATTTCCATAATGGTTGTGCTAATTTGCACTCTCACCAGCAATGCAGGAAGGTTCCTCTTACACTGCATCAAATCTAATAATGTTTATTGTTTCAATTTTAATGGCTATAATTCTTTCCAGAGTAAGAAAGAATCTTAGTGTTAATTTGCATTTTTCTAATGGCCAGAGATGTTGAATATTTTTTCATATATTTGTTAATCATTAGCATTTCTTTGTCTGTGAAGCATCTGTTTACTTCTCTAGCCCATTTTTTGACTGAGTCTTTAAGTGTGTTTGTTTGTTTGTTTGAGTTCTTTTATTAGACCTTGTTCTAAAGAGAAGCTGGCAAATTTTTTTTCTCATTCTGTAGGTTGTCCCTTCACTCTACAGACTGATTCTTTTGCTGTGCAGAAGCTTTTTAGTCTGATAAAATCCCATTTGTTGACTCTTGCTGCTATTTCTTTTGCAACTGTTTAGAAAATCCTTCCCTATAACTATGCCTTAAAGTGTTATATCAAACACAAAGTAACATAATATCAAATGTCATCCAGTATTAGGCATGAAAAAAGAGTAATATTTTTAATATATTAAAAGATTTGGCTGTTTACTGTTGGAGAGCTGGGCCTATAATGTTATAGGGAAGAAGGTCTCCCAAATTCTCATGTGTTGAAGACTTAGTCTGCAGCTAATGGAACTCCTGGGAAGGGATGGAAAATGTAGGAGAAGGGCCCTCCTTGTGGATGGGTAGGGCTTCTCCCTAGACCCTTGCTCTCTCTGCTTCTCCCCTGCTCCACTTGTGCACTACACCATTATGTAGGCATCCCCCTCAAGTCCACAACAATGAAGCCAACATAACATGGACTAAAATAAAACTTTTCTCCTCTAAATTGATTTTTTCTTGTATTCTGTAACAATGATGAAAAGCTAACACAAGGCCCAAGCAAGATGAATGATTCAAAAGGAAAACATTCAAAAATTATATTGAGGTGAAAATAAAGTTCTTCTAGCAGATTGAGAAAAAATAATTATAAAGGAAAATGTTTTATGTAAAATATTCAACACAAATAACAGAAATCACAAAATTAAAGGAAGTTAATAAAAAAGAAAAAAAATATTGTAATTTTACTCACAAATATTAGGAATACTTTTCTTACCATGAGAATACCAAAACAAAAAACAAATATAAAATAACAACAGCAAAAACCAAACTGCTGAGGTGCAACTAATCATGAATCATCAACTTGATTTGAATAAGAACCTAGCAGAGTTGGGCTTGGGTTTAGCTCAGAGGCATAAGTGCCTGCCTGGTAAGCACAAAGTTGTAAGTTCAATCCCTGGTACAAAAAACAAAAACAAAAACAAAAAAAAAGCCCTAACAGAGTAGTAAAGCGCAGTTCTGGGTGAATCTATGGGTGATTAACATGTAAACAAGCAAACTAAAGGGGAAACCCCACCCGATATGTGGGAAACACTAACACACAGGCTTGTAACCTGGAAAGAAATAGGAAGCTTGTTCATTTCAGAAGAGTTCCAGCTTTCCCTGTTGCCTTTGGACACTGGTCTCTAATTTTCCAACAGAGACTTGCGCCAGTGACTCTTGTGAGCTTTCAGACCTTCCAGTTTTGATTGTTGCTACAACTTTCATACCTTTTGCTCTGTGGCTTCCATCTTATTGGACTAGCAGCGACTGGATCTTTCAGTTCTCTAGTGTGCTTCTTTTGCCTCTGATCTTGAAGACAGTCATTGTAGATCATATTAGCCTAGTTAATATGTATCCTGCATAATTATGCACTTATTTTATATAGATTAAGGTCCCCCCAGAGAATTCTAATTAAAACAAGTAAACTTAACTAAGTACAGTAAAACATTGGATTGTAAATAACTTTTTGTGTGTGATCCACAAAATGAAGAGACACTTATAACTTAGCTTTAAGACAATTCTGAAAACTTCTGATTTAATTTGATAAGTGAACAATGTCTGGTGAAATGAATAGTATGTGGTACCAAATATCACATGATCACAACTGGGCCAATAGTGCTTCTCTTTCTTGCTATGGGATTATGGGTAATCATCTTCCAACAGAAAGAGTTTATGGAGGAGATTTCTTCAGCAAAGAAGGAAGTAAAAATGGTGCAAGAATCCTTCACTTCACAGAGATTCATATAAAATATGAAAAATGGTACAAAATTTTACTTAAACATCACCTGAATAAAATGTAGCAGTGCAAGTGAAGAATCTATTTAATGATAATCTAATGTCATATTTCTACAAAATAATAAAAAAAATCACAACCAGGAGTCGTTGGAGAGATCACTTGTTAACATGGAGCCAGTAGACAGCAGTGATTCTGGTAGTGATAATGAGTGTCATCTGACACAATTATTCTAGCTCTCCTCTCTTCGAACCAGTCGCAAAGGTTTCCAAAGGTAAATGCAGGTTAGTTTGTTTATTTTTCCTTATGTTTTATATTTTCTTTACTATTTTGTATTATATTACAGTATTATTATCACTTTACATGAATATTTTTTGGTTGCAAAACACATCATATGAGTTTCCACTATTTCTCATGGGAAAATTGCTTTGACATACAAGTACTTTGAATTAAAAGCACATTTTTAAGAAAGAATTATGCTTGTAAACCAGTTTTTTTCTGTGTTTAAGAAAATAATTGTTAATCTTACATAGAACTATAGGAAAGGAAACATTTTATAACCAATTTTATGAAACTATTATAACTTTCACATCAAAACCTAAAATATACATTACAAAGAGAAAGTGGATCATGACAGTAAATATAAAAACTTTAAGTGTACTCTATCTAAACAAAAATTGAATTTATGACATAGGAAGAATAATAGTTCATGTCCAAAACTAATTTGTTTCAGAAATGCTCAGCTGAATAATTTTCAAAAGATCAATCAATGTAATTAATTACCACATTGTAATATTGCTGTTTTTGTTTCAACAGATCACATTAAAATGTTCCCTGGAGGCAGTTTCTGAGGACCTGCAGCCTAACCCTTCTTTTTCACCAGCTATTAAGTCACATCCCAATCATTTTCCACCTCAGGCTTTCACATTTGGTGGATAAGCTATCTCTAATAGCCTCAGGCTCTAAGTAGAAGACAACTTCTACTTAGGGAATCTTTTATTCCCTAGAGTTCACGATATCACTCAGTTTAACCAGTCTGCAGCAAAACAGCTAACCCCAAACAAACTGATGTACAAAAGCTGCCTTTTACAGTTTCTACTTGAGGATGTGTAGTTACCCTGTCCAAAGTTAAATCACCTTTATAGCTGCAAGAACTGCCCATGTGCTATGTCTCAGTATTAAAAAGATCTTTATTATGAAATACCACATGAATAATGCTTAGAAATTTTCAATGCAAATTTTTTGCCTATTTTATAAAATTCCTATTATGTTACATATTTATCAAAATAGTATAGCAGATTTAGTTTCATACTTGTAGCTTATAGTGAAAACGTAAAATAAGATTAATTATATATTTATCTGGCATCAAAAATATACTTAATCCATTTATTAATTATATTCACTCATTCATATGCAGCTTTCATATTACTTTCTCATATACATATAGTCTCATGTCATTCATAGTACAAAAATGAAATATGCAGATCATAATGATTTTGCTCCTTTTTCCTCAAATGCACCTTTCTTTTTGTTTCATGTCTTTATTAAGTGTTATAGTCCATGTTTGGATGGCCCCCCAAGCCTCATGCAGTCCTGGAGGCTGATGAACCCAGCATTTGTGATTGGTTCATGGTTCAGCACAGGGATTGGTGGCCTGAGTGCTGCTCCCGCGTAGGGACAGGTAACCAGCATACAATATAAGGAGGGAAGGAGGCATATTTCCCCCTTTTTACCCTGTTCACTCTTGTTGCTTGAGGCTCCCATGAACAACTGCCCTTTAGCTATGCCACGCTGCCTTGGATCAAGCTGAGTATGAGCTGAAACCACGAAAAACTGTGAGCTAAGTAAACCTTTCCTTCCCTAATTTTGGGCATCAGGTATCTTGTCTCAGCAATGAGATAAAAGTAAGCAAGATATTAAGGCACTCTAGGATTGTCAGGTCAAAGTTTAGTAGAAGTATTTGTAAGAGACATCTTTGTTTTTATTCTAATCTCAAGCACTAAACTTAAACATTTCTTAAAGTAAGTATTTCTAAGCAAAATACTTAATCTGGATACTTTGGTAATATAATCATTGACCTTTTTCAATGAACATTCATCTGTGTTTAAGTGATTTATCTTCTTTTAAGACATTGCTGACAGTTACACATTGAAAAAGATACAAAAACAGGAAGAGACAGAGAAATAGAAAGAGACAGAGACTGAGAATGACAGAGAAGAGTCAAAAATTTTCCAAATGCTTTTGTTTCCTCTCACGTGATGGTCATGTTTTTCTTTACTTTTATACATATTTTTCTTCTTTATTCTCCTGACATAGAGATTTATACAGATATAAAACGGAATTAATTGGCATTACTGAAGTATTATTAAAGGAATAGTATTTTGTGCATTAGATGTAATATGTCAAAATTGCAGCATTACTTAAATAGATCACAGATGGAACACTATCAATGGGATAGCTGAATTTCTATTTCATTTTTTTATTTTATTTTATGGAAAAAATGTAAAACAAAATTGTATAAAAATTAGGCAAATACCAATAGTTAATACATTAGGCAAATACCAGTAGTTAATAAAGTAGTTGCTCAGGGTAGAAGGTGAGGGTATAAAAACTTCTTCAATCAATATTAGCACAAACTCTTATTTTTAATGAACTAAGGCAGTAATAGCATAGCTGACCTGCATTATTTCCTTTTTCTCTACTGTCCAAATGATGCAAACTAAAACAAGAGTGAGATTCCATCTCATCCCCAAAAGAATTTCTATCATGAAGAAATCAACCAATAATAAATGCTGGAGGGGTAGTGGGAAAAAGGGAACCCTTCTCCACTGTTGGTGGCAATGTAGACTGGTACAACCACTATTGAGATCAGTGTAGAGATTCCTCAAAAAAACCAAGATTGGAGGTTCCATTTGACCCAGGTATTCAACTTCTGAGTATCTTCCAAGAAGAGTTAAGAAATTGTTTTTAAGAATGAGAAAAATGTGCCTACCATAATATCTATAATAATCACTCATTAAAGAAAAAAATTTTGAGACAGGTTCTCATTCTGTAGTTCAGGTTGGTATTGAACTCATTATGTAGCTTAGGCTGACTTCGAACTCACAGTGAGTCTCTTGCCTCAGCCTCCTGAGTGCTGGGATTCCAAGTGTGTGCCCATGTCCAGCTTTATATTTAAGAAATTGTGTTAATCAAAAACCAGCACAATTTGAATCAATAATTAACAGATAGATATTCATATTGGCAAAATACTCTCTCCTGAATATATAACAAACTTCTCCATAAAAAAGAAACACATTTGCAATTGGAAAGTCAACAAAAGGCTTTAACTGACACATCACAAAAAAAGATATTAAAATAGCCAAAAGATACATAATAAGGTAACAGTTATTCATTAGAGAAATAAATATTGTAATAATGGAAAAATATTACTACTTTATGGGTTGTTCTGTCTACAAACCAGGTGCCATACTTTTAGAGTTATGAGTGGATAATCAAGGGGGAGGGAACAAAATCTCTGACTCCAGAGCAATCCTGAGAATGTCTGCACCAGCCTAATGAGATGCTCCAGTGCACAATTTACCCACAAAGAAAATCTGTATGGACCAGAAATAGCAAGACCTTGTAGCAGTGCTCTACTCAGTCAGTGCTTGGACACTGGCAGAGAAGTGCAGATTTGTGAGTCTAAGGCGGAGTACATGGGCAACTTCTGTTTACTATCAACCACTTGTAATCCTTTGTTTGATTTTCTTTTTTATGGTTATCTTAAAGACATCACTCCAAGTCAGTTATACCTGTAAACTAAATATCACATCGAAAACTGAAATAATTTACAAAATCCAACATTGGTAAAAATGAGGAAATTTCAGACATTGTTGTAGGTAGCATATTGACATAAGTATTTTATTTTGATTTTTTTTTTTTTTTTTTGGTACCGGGGATCGAACTCACGACTTCACACTTGCCAGGCAGGTGCTTAAGCCACTGAGCTAAATCCCTGGCCCCAAGTATTTTATTTTGAAAAAAATACTTGATAGGACATTAAGTTCCAACATAATACCAATCATGCACCTTGTGTTATGTTCTAGATATATATTCCTAGGCATCAGTTCCCAAGAGAATTGTGAATATTTGACAAAAAACTATACAAAATGTTGTATGCATTATTATTACAGATATATGATATTAGATAATATAGTAAGCAATCTATATGTTTACCCCTGATATATACATATAGCTATATTCATGTAATGCAATACTACAAAACAAACACAAATAAAATAGTTATGTTTTTCACAGTAACATGTTTGAATCTTGATATCAGTTAGTGGATTAAAAAGGCCTGCAATCAAAAAGTATGTAGTGCCTGATTTGATTAGTATGAAATTCAAGAGCAGGCAAGCACGCAGGCTCTCAGAGCTATTGACTCAATCACTGTTTTGTACTTCCTGTCATAAAACAAACAGGCTCTTCAGTAATAGCACCTATTCATCTGAATAACTACCTTCTATATTTCAGATATGTTTAGAGCTCACTGTGGTAGAATTTCCTCAATTTTACCAATTAGTACTCCTTGTATAACTATCGTATTGTATTCTTCAAAAGCTCGCATTTTTAGTTATTTACTTTGGCAAGATTCATAAACTCTAGGAATGATATGCCGCATCTATGCGCCCTGTTATTCAAAGACTTGGGACTTTATTTGTAAACATTTTCCCTACATTATATCAAATTTTTATCACACACACACACACACACACACACACACATTTGGGTAGTTGTTGTCAGTACCATTTTATACATAAGAAATTTAAGGCATTGAAAAATAAAATATCTCACAAAACAAAACTTGCTTTAAATGGTGAATCTTTTGTTATTTCCCTTTAATTTTCAATAACCCATTATTTTCTTGCATGTGCTTTTCTTCTCTTGCTCTACTTAAGAGTTAAGGATTCTAGGTATTAGAAAATTCTCCAATGTTTCATTACGCTTTCTGTCCTCAAGTGCCCAATTTGTATTGGCTACTCAAATCTTAGTAAATCTTTCCAATGACTAAAAACCACTTTTAAAATCTTAATGAATAGTAACAGATAAAAAACTGTTTACCTTCCCCCAAGATTTCACATTCAGAACATGAATACCTGGTTAATACATCTTTCTTGTGACCTTGCTTGAAATTAATCATTTGAAACTCTATATCCTTTCCCTTAGTAATAGATTACCAATATAATTCTGTCAGAAATACTTGATAAAACAAGAGAGCACTTATGAAATGATACCTAGGGACTAACGATACAATGGGTAATGTGAAAGGTAATTATAATTACATTCCATTATAGCATTGATTAGTGTGCTTCAATGAATTAATGGTATCATCATTCATTTGGACTTATCATTATAAAAATACATTACACTTCTTTCTAACACTGTCTTACTTTAATGATTTTAAACAAAAGGTCAAAGTTTACTAGTAGCTGAAATTGCATATGTCTAATGGAAATTGCCAAAGTTTTTACATACACATCCAAGTACATATTTATTCAAGCATTTCTTTTGCATTGCCTTTTAAGTATTATATAAAAAATATTACCTGAGATACAGCTAATCATATACCAAGTAATTTGAACTTTTAAAAGCTTTAAGTTGCCCAGAGATTTTGACTAATTTACTTAAAAACTTTCATTTTTTGCCCTGATGTTATAAGTCCAAACCAAAGTAATTTCAGCGTAGTGTTTAGATATATGAATGCTAACTGATGTTTTGTTTATAAATACTGGTATCATTTTATTTCCAAACTATTGCTGACATATTAAAGGCTCACTTGTACAACAAATAGACATACAATATAATTTTAATATATTTCAGTACTCTATGGACATTTTCAAGAAATTTAAATTTGTAACTTAATTAAAAAGTTACTAATATAAAACTGCTGACAATAACATATGTAAAAGTCTCATTATAAGTACAAAGTTGATGGCTCCGTATGTATATATGCTTCATTCATTAATGACATATTTAGCAAAAAAGAAAACAAAAATAACTTCAATTAAATGACTTTGGAGATGGATTTTTGATATCCTAAACACTTAAAGCACAAAATGTTACTTCAAACTTTTTAAGCATTCAACAAATAGACATGAATTTGTGAAGGCATATGTGGATTGTCAGATTCTTCCTATTTACTTGTGATTTCCTCACACTACTATGAGTAATAAAATCTATCTTTGTGAAGACTATCAGATGAACTAAATAATTTGTATTTCAGTGGCTATCACTAAATACTGTGTCAGCCTGCTTGGGCAATTATTTGTCACACATACGCCTAATGCCAACTTTGCTTAATGAATTGAAATTGTTTTTTGTATGGGAGAACAAGTGCACCTAATCATAAATATATTGGAATTTCATATTATATGATGGGTATGATTGAAGTAACAAAAAATTCCAGACACTGCATTTAATTATATTATTGTTTAGCAGCTGTAAATAGAAACAAGAAAGACAGGTATGTCTATAAGATTTCCATTGTTATAGATTTGAGATTTAAAATTAAATTAATTTTACCTCCATTTTATAAAGTAGTTCATATACTCTCAATATAAATTTCAAGAATATAGGTAGTTCATTTGGAATGTATTAAAGACTGTATTACAATTATTGTAACACTCCATTGTCCTTATCATTTCAATGGTTTATCTACCATATTTCACAAAAAATGTCACATCAACATTAGTCTTCAAACATGTGTATTGTTCAATGCAATGCAAGTGAACTCTATTTCATGCTTGTAAAGAATCTGTGTGCACATGGTAAGCAGTTATCTGGCATGTGTTTAGCCATGAGTTTGATTCACTTCACCAAAGAAAAAGAGAGAAGGAGGCTGTGTAATTATACTAGTTAGTATATATAAAGAGATATGCAAAAAACCTGGCCCTTGTATTTAACATTAAAAGTATGTGCTGATATCAATTTTATTAATAAAAATGACTATGGGATCATTGATGAAAATATATACAAGGTAGAAATACTTTCTGTCATTCACTGGAAAAACTCTTAGAATGTCCTTGAACAAAGGACAATGAGATGGGCTTTTCTTAGCTACAAAAAAATAGTAGTTATTTTTTAATAGATAACTTTCTAGGGACAGTACAAGTACCCCACATAATTTGCATTTATTTAACTGGGGGTTACTCAATCATGGGCAAATTTGGGCAGATATTTCTGTGGGCAAATACAAATAATTTAGAGCTATTCTTATATAAGGATATATGAAATGTAGATCACTTTATACTTTATGAAAACTATTCACAGAGAAATTTTTTTCTTATTGTAATATGGCTATTTTTTTCTTATTGTAATCTACAAGGCAAATATATTCCTATATGTTTGAAAGAGGTTGATTTTATCTTAATCTGATTAATCCATCGATGATAAACAAACAGCTAGCATCATACTAAATGAACCAAATGGAAAACTTTCACTCTAAAATCAGGAACAATATCAGAATGTTCATTCTCATCATTTGTATCCAATATAGTTCTGGAAACACTACCCAGAACAATTATAGAAGAGAGAGAAATAAAATAATAAAGATAAGAAAGGAAGAAGTTAAATAATCATTATTTGTGAATGACGTGATATTCTACATATAAGACCCCAAAAAGCCCACCAAAAGACTTCTATATTTAAAAAACCAATTCCAGTAGTATAGCTAAATAAAATATCAGCCCTCAAAAATGGACAGATTTCTTGTACATGAATAACAAACTCACTGAGTGAAAAAATAGGGAAACAACACCTTTATTTATTTATTTATTTATTTATTTCGAACTGGGAATCAAACTCACAACTGTGGGCTTGTAAGGCAGTGTTTATGCCCATGAGCTTAATCCCTGGACTGAAAGAACACCTTTTGCAATAGCATACGAAAAAAGAAAGGAAGGAAGGAAGGAAGGAAGGAAGGAAGGAAGGAAGAAAGAAAAAAGAAAGACAGAAAGAAGAAAGAAAGAAAGAAAGAAAGAAAGAAAGAAAGAAGAAAGAAAGAGAAAGAAGAGAGAGAAAGAAAGAAAGAAAGAAAGAAAGAAAGAAAGAAAGAAAGAAAGAAAAAGAAAGAGAAAAAAGAAAAAAATACCTAGGAACCAATCTAATGAAGAAAGTAAAAGGTCTCTGAAATGAATTTTAGTATGTGAGCTGCTGAAGCAAGTACAGGTCTCTGCAATGAAAACTACAGTACTCTGAAAAAGAAGATGAAAGAGAGTATCAGAAAATGGTAAAATATCCCTTATTCTTGGGTAGGAAGAATCAATATAGGGAAACATGATTAATTCTTCCAAGGTTGTTGTGCAGATTTACTACAATCTTGGTCAAAATTCCAATAGCGTATCTCCAAATCTTAAAACACCTAAAATTCATCTGGAACTAGAAAAGACCCAGAATAGCAAAGACATTTCTTGATAACAAAGGCAAAGCAAAAAGCATCAAATTCTCTGACTTGAAAGTGTACTATAAAACACACTAAGAACAGCATGGTACTGTCAAAGAAACAGACCTGAGGATTAATAGAACAGATTAGAAGATACAAGAACAACTTGTATAGTCAAGACAATGTCAGACATACTTAACCATCTTATCACTGACAAGGGGCCAAACATTTTCATTGGAAGAAAGCCTCTTTAATGAACGGTGCTAAAAACTGGCTTTCCAAATGCCAAAAATAAAAAATTAGACTTGTATCTTTAACTATGTACTAAACTAAACTCTAAATAATCAAAGGTATAAATATTAAAACAGAAACACTAAATCTGATGGGAGATATAGTAGAAAACTTGAGGACACTGGCGTAGGCAAAGGCTTTATGAACACAACTCCAGTTTCATATGAACTATCACAAAGAATCAACAACTGTGTTCTCATCTTATTAAAAAGATTTGCATACCAAGAGAAACCACCAACAGAGTGAAGAAACAACTCATTTTGTGGGGGGAAAAAACTTTGCTAGCTCTTTCTCAAAGGACTACTATCTAAAATGCTTTTTAAAAATCTATATTAAAAAACCAGGCCCCACCCAATGTAAAAGCCCAATTCAAAAATGGGCACCTGAAATGAATAGACACTTCTCAGATGAACAAGTAGAAAAAAATCAAATAAATATATGGAAAAATGTTCAAAATCACTGGTCATTTGAGAGATAAAATTACAATAGCAATGAGATTCCATCTCACTCCAGAATAAATGGCTTTATCAAGAAATAAGCCAATAATAAATGCTGGAAAGATTGTGGGGGAAAAGGATTCCTCCCCCACTGTGGTGGGAGTGTAGGTGGTGCAATCACTGTAGAAATCAGTGTGGAGGTTCCTCAAAAAACTAGGATAGTGGTTCCTTTAGACATAGCTATTCTTCCCCCTTTTTAAAAAATCTTTCTAAAACAACTGAAAACATCATACCACAATGATTTATGCACATCCATGTTTATCATGGTGTAGACAGTAATAGCTAAAGTTTGGAAACAGTCGAAATGTTAATCAAACAATGAACAGACAAAGAAGATTTGGTTCTTTTATGCAATGGGGTACTACTCAGCCATAAAGGATAATCTTGTGGCATTTCTTGGTAACTGAATTTACCTTGAGAACATATTCCTAAATGAAGTAAATCAGACACACATCTGAAAATACCACACAGTTTCTCTGATGTGAAAAAACAAAAGTGTAAATAAGGACCAAAATGTATAACATATACAGCAAAATAGGAAGGAAAGGTTCAAATGGGAAGGAGGACTTGGAAAGGGGAAGAGCAAAGGAAAATAGAGTAAAAAAAAAACAAGAAAGGCAGGAAAAAGTGGAAACAAAGTTTTTGTAAATAGAGAGTAGGAAAGGGGTTGAAGAGAGGTAAGAGAATGTGAAATAAAGAATCATTTTCAAGTGCAAATTCCCTGTGAGGAAGGTGATCATTATGTAAATCTAAAATGTACCAATACACTTAATTAATTAAAAGCAAGGTCAATACGAGCTCAGAATAATTTGAAAAACTATAATTTATACTTCAGAATCAGAACTTGTATACCTGGGAGATCAGTTTATGAATAATCAATTCATAATTACAACATCCAAGTGATCAGCTACATGAATTAAAATAACCTCATGACACTAATCCTAAAAATTCAAACAAGCATAAAAATTGTAATGTGGAATAAGATGAAACACAGGAAAAGGTTTACAAAAACTACATCAGAAATACAAATGAACAGAAAAACTGAAGTGTTTGTATGCAAGTATTTCATAAAATAACAGCTCCAAATACTTCATGCACCAGAAATTGTATTCTAACATATTCATCAGAATGAAACTAATGTGATTTTTCATATCACTGTTTATGTGAGTAAAAAATCAAAAGGAATGTAGGTTTCATTAAGCAGTGAGAACACCCTACCCCTATGTAGGTTGGTGTCCATGCAGTGCCTAGAAAGACTGAATTCAGGCTATACACAGTGTTAAAGACCAAACACTGAGTCAATTTTATCAAAGAATTCAATTTATATAATTTGAGAAAACAAACAGGAGACATAACCAACCTAAATATTGATTTAATGGCACAAATATATAGAATTTTACATAATATATATTAATGCAATAAAATAGTTAATATAGAGTAATATTGCTTCACCTTATACCCAAGCAATCTTCCCAAATCAAGTCTTTTCTCTGCCATTCACATATGCTAATTGATTAGTAGTCATGAAAAGTCTAACAGGTTAAAAGAAGAATGAACCAACCTTGAACCAGTGTTTCCTCCCTGTCAGAAAAAGTGAAATACTTAACATTATTTATTCAGGGACACTTTGTAGACATGTTTCCATAGAATTTCTATGATAGAATATATAAATCTATATGTTCTTAAAGTAATTTATGTGATTTTGATAAGAAGGCAAATTTGGACCACAAATAATAACAAGGCATTGCATTAAAGATTTTCAAGTATGACAAAAATAGACATTTTCTTTCCAATGTGAAAACATTGCACACATTTTTTATTATTTTCTTAATTGTATTGAAATTAAATGATACAAAATGCTTACACTGTTATATTTACTATATATTTAATTTTAGTCAAATCTAAATCATCTACTGTATTCCAATTTAATTTGCAAGATATATTCATTATTTAAGAATGAATCATTCTTGCATGAGGAAGGCTGTATTTAAGGGAAAGAAACATTGGCAGATTTACTAAGTGAAGCTGAAGTAGCCTGGGGGGTCTTCCCCTGAAGTCAGAAAGTGAGGCTTTTTGTGTCATATTTCCAGAAATGAATAACTGCCAAATTTCCCCAATTGTCTTCACATCAGTTTCATGCTTTAAATCATGCACAAATATTTGTTGTTTCAAAAAAGAGAGAATTAAAGTTTAAAATATAATTTTTGCAGCTTGAAACTATACATGTATATTCCTAACGCTGATATAAAATGATTTTAATAGGGAAAATATTGACTAAAAATGAATAATTATATACAAAAAGGACATTTCACATCAAAATGTGAGAAAATGTTGTTAGAATAAATGAGTTACCCATACATTTCAAAAATAACATTTATAATTATTCTGCTTTTCAGGTAATAAGCAAAGAAACTTGTTGATAGACATACAACTGTATTAAAAATACAAATACGAGAAATTAGTTCAAAATAGTGAGTATGAGTTATGTTTATTTTATTTTATAATAATTAGAATATAGGAATATTGCCAATAAATATAGAAGTACAATTTTCTAAACAATTCTAGATTTAGGTAAAATCTTTATGTTCTTAAACTATTAAATTAACATATGATCTCAAATTCACCATTTAAAAAGTTCTTTAGAAGGAATGACAGAAACTATAATGTGGCTTGACAATCCATTTATTTAATTAATAGTTATAGGTTATTTATTAGTTTCCAAATATTGTGTGACATTTAGGACATATAAAGAGGTCTGTAGTACACTCACTGCACAAAATACAAAATAATCTTTGTATTGCAGTACAATATAAATTTATTTTTCAAGCATAATTTTTCTGAAATATGCTTGCAATTCAAAGCATGTGTATGTAATAGTCAATCTCCCTGCCCCAAAATTGTGAACATTCAGATGATTTGTTCCACAAAGCGAAAATATTTGTATAAGTATAATTGCAATTCTGTTATATAGTACAAAATAATAAAGAAAGCAAACTAACCTCCACTTACCTTTAAAAACCCTCGTGGCTGATGTGAGTGGTAAGACAGCGGCCAATTTTCACTGTTAGTAACAGAATCATTACTGTCTATTGTCTCAATGGAATCTTTCTCTCTTGGTGCAACTTTAATAAGGAACCTAGGCAATGACACTTGTTTTTCCCTCAATTTAAAGATGTGACATTTCATTGTCATTTTACAGATTTTTCACCCACACCACTACACGTATTTGGGTAGTGATTTTTCTACAAAACTTTGCCTGTTTCTCACATTTAATATATCTCTCTAATCTCCCTTAAAATGTGGATTCCTCTGTCTTTTTCTCCTCCTCTGAGACAAGATCTCCACAAACTCTTTCTGCCTAAGAGGATCACCTACAATCCCACAGAGAGAAGAACAATCAGCTGAGTTGTCACCATGTGACATTCAGTGTTTCATACTAGTGGTAGTATAAGACATTGCTTATTATCAAATTAAAATTTATTAGAAATGTTTGCTCCTCTTTCAGATCACTCTCTGAACAAATTATTCCCAGCCCAAGGTTTTAAAGTATCTTAATGATAAAATGTCATTTCACATTGCACAATTTATGACTAGTATAGTAAATAAACAATGAGATGCTTGACTCTAACATATGAAATATGAGGTTTGTGGATGAAGGTACAGAAAACTTTATGGATAATATAACAGACAAAAATAGTGTTTTCACAAGCCAAACAAGAAAACAGTTTACAGAGAAAGAAAAATCATATGTAAATGTTAAGAATTGGGAAATGCTGTAGTAACTTTGAGGAATTACTCAAAGTCCAGTGCAACTATAAAAAAAGTGTTGTTATGCAAGCACCATGCAGCAAGTGTCAGCTTTCCACGTGCATGGGTTAATGATGCTGCCAAACCATGTACCTGGTAATTGGGAAATAAGTAGAAACATGCCCTGTAAGAGTTAAGTGCACTGAAGTAGAAGCTGAGGGAGCAAAGGCTAGAGGTTTGTAGACCCAATAGAGAAATTCTGAAAAAGTAAGAGACATCAAGGAATTCCATATGACTATTGAAAATCTGTCTCCAAAGCTATTGTTCTATATTCTCTTCATTTCTACATATGCTACAGTTTTCCTTGCATTTTTGTTTTTCTATTTTTTCCAGATCTTTTTTAGTTAGTACTTACTGTAGCATGTAAGGTTTACATTTATGATGTGAGTTGGAGCATATACATGACAAATTTTATTCTTTTTTCATCCTCTTTCCCTCTTCTTCCTTCCCCCTCCTATCTTTTGATTTCATCATCTTTGAGAATGATCTACATTCCTACTTTCTAATATCTGTGTTTTAGTATGGTCTTTATTTTTACTTTTGATTTCTTGTCCAGTGAAACCTTTGCAACATTTAAGCTTGTATGTCTGATTCATTTCTTTTAATATAACTTGCATTTTTGATGCTGACTCTGTTATTTGAATATTTTGCAATTGAATTTATTTCACTGCTGCCACAAAAGAGAGAAGTGTGGGAAGAGATACAACTTCTAGTATATATGGAAAAACAAGAAAAAGACAACAGAAAGGACAAATAGGTCTATAAAACTGAAGAGTTCAGATCAAACAAGCATGAACTCAGGTCTCAGCTTATACAAATATTAAATATTGGGCTGTCATCACATACTCTTTCACAGCCTTACTTCCCTAATCTGAAAAATGAGGATAATGGCATTTATTTCATAAAGATTTTATTAAATTAAATTTTATTTTTTTGAGACACAGCTCCAGTGACTCCCCTTGAATGCAGAGCAATTGCTGCAAGATTGATTATATGCAGACTGATCTCCTTATACTGATATGTACAGAGCTGGCTCTGGTATTTCCTTCTCTCTTCAATTGAGTCTAAGCACTGTAATAAGGCAAGCTGAGGTACTGATATGTAATCTCCAAAGCCATCAGACAGTCTCTTGTTTCCTCACACAGTGCTCTCTGTAAAAGATATGAGCACAGTGGGTTTCGCAGAGCAATCAGCTCTGGGAATGTCAACTGGGTACATATCAGAAAGGGAAGCAACAGCCTCCTAAAACAATTCAGTTGCTACCTTAATTGAATTATGCAAATTGATCCTTCTCCAAATCCTTATCTCTGCATTTTGCAGTGCTTTTCTCCCTACCTGGATAACCAGCTCAAGTTACGGTTTTCCCACCATCCTCACTGTTTCTCATCCTCAAGCCACCCCCTTCTTCACAAGATAATATATTCTGGGAGAGGCCTAGGATCAGGGCCTTTGTCTACATATCATCAAGGGATTGAATTTAGGACCCCTTGGCTGGCCTTAACTTGGAATATGTCTTGGTGTCTTTACTCTCACCATGGGTTGCATTGGAGATGTTAGATTGGAATTAACTTGTGGGGATTCCAATAATTTCTCAGTGGGATTACAAATATAACTTTTTGGAATGTGAGGAAAACTATAAAAAGGATTACAATACTTGGATGACTATACACAATATTTGGGATAACTATAATTTTAAACATTACATCTGGTATAAAATAGCTAGTAACAAACTAAGTATTTTTCAATTATTAGTAAGCATTTAAGGAAATAAATGTGTTGGAGCAAAGAAGATCTGTATATTTAAACCTAAGGGTAAAATCATTAATTCTTTCTTTCTTTCTTTTTTTTTTTTGTGGTACCAGGGATAGAACTCACAACCTTACACTTGCCAAGCAGGCGCTTATGCCACTGAGCTAAATCCCCAGCCCTTTAATTCTTTCTTAATAATTGCATTTGCTAATGTCTTTAAAATATTCTAGATGACATGCTCATCAAATTTTCTGAACACAAAAGACAGTCCCAATTAGGAAGTAAATTTTGGAAAACATCTTGATTCTACTTGAGTGAAAAAGTTATGTTTTTTATAAAATATTTTAAAGTATAGAAAAGTTTTCAATACTGATGAAAATTTCAAATGTGACTATATTTTAAATAAGATATATACTTATTGGAAAACTATGTTACACAAATAATGCAAAAGTAGAGGCAAAATATATTCAGTATTGTAGAAAAAACATAGGGCAAATTTACATGTATATAAATGTTTATCTTAGTGCTATTTATAGTGCTGAGATACTGCTAACAGCCTAACAGCTCATAAACTGTACAATTCTTAAATTCATTACAATGCATTATATTGTGTAATGGCAGGCAGTTATTGCAAAGGATGTAGGTGACCCTTTTTTAGCAAGGAGTACAGTACAGCATTTATGATTCAGTTTCCTGGAGTGGATTGTCTAGGATAGGATCTAAGCTGGTCATAATAGGCTACTTGGTTAAGCTCTCTGTGCATATCTTTTTAATCTATAAAGCAGGAATAACAGTAAGACTTATTTGAAAAGGTTGGGGTGAGATTATATACATATTTATATAAACTTTTATCTCAACACTATGAATCCAGTGTTATAGGATCTTTGTCAATTATGAATGCTGCTAGTTTATCTCCTTTTCTGTTTAAAATAACATGGAATGTGAATGCGCCTATATATAGAAATAAAATAGATATGTATAGAAATAGAAGATGTAATATAAAGTAAATGTGGTTCCTAGTGTAGAATTGGAATAGTAGATATTTTTAACTCTATATATTCACCAGATTCCCCCAGAACACTTTCTACCTAGAATAATGCTATGGGATATCTCTACCTACATTTTTTTGAAAGGAAAATAAAGGTGAAACTATCTGGTGACCATTAAGCGAACAATTAAAGAAACAACAGTCGTCACATGAGTGCCTGCTAATGTATGTGAGTAGAAATTTCCATATCCTATTTTTAACAACAAAGTTACATTATAAAACTTTCTGCATAAAACACAAAGTAGACTGGATTTTCATAAGTATAATTTCAAGTGTAATATTTCAAGAATTTATCTTTATAGGAAACTTGCTTTTCTTTTACAGCTTATAATTAACATCATTTTACACACACACACACACACACACACACACGCGCACACACACACAAAATAAAACCTCAGTAATTTTCCTCCAGAAACATTAAAGTTTTCTATTTCATTTGGCAATACAATGAGACCTGGTTCTGATTCTTTTTGCTAATATGCTTGTCTATGTCAGTGATCTTCATCATTAATAGGGAAGGTTTCCATGTCAAATGCTGAGGAGAACAGTTAAGTGATCACTACAGGTCACTTAGGGTATAATTAGCATTAGTGCCATTTACAAATCAGAGACCTCTGGCAGCTACCTATGCCCAATCAAAATCTATTTTGTCTCTTGGATGGTGGAACAGTAAAAAATCTGCTAAAAGTGTGGTCCACAGAGAGGAAACACATTTATCCTTGGTCAGTACATGTTACTGGGCTCAGTGGGGCTTGAGAAATGGCAGTGACACCCTCCATAATCAGCTATTTGTGTACTTACCCAGATGCCTACTGTGCAACTGATGACATGCCTTTTGGCTTTTAGTTTAAGAGAACTATTTATTTTTCTGTGTGAATCAGACAAGCCAAATAAGGTTATGGCACCAGGGCAAATTGAGCCTCTTGTTCTACCTCCATAGGAATTATTGAAAAGGAAAAAGTTTTTGGTTGTGGAAAGGAAAGGATTCTTAATTATAACTGTAGTCTTCCTTATGCAATAAAGGTATTTTATAAAATGTTAATTTTTAGTATTTGACCTACTGTAGTAAGACAAGAAATAAATGACATAACAGCAAATTTAAAAATTATAAAAAGGTCTCTGCAAAAAAAGAATATGTCCTGTAGGAAATACCTATGTAATTTATTAAGTTGTTTAGTATTTTGAGACTCCATAGAACCTCAATTGATTGAGGTTAAATATTTCCCATACAGTATCCTGAAGAAAGTGCTATACAAAACAGTTTGCCAAAACCAGAAGTGGCTGTATATTGCATTTTCAGCCTTTTTAAAAGATGAAATACATAGCATTTTCCATTAGCTCTATAGCTTCTGCTCTGGATGTTTCTTCACACAGAGGTTATCTTTAAAATTTTAATACTTGAGGTGTGATTGTAAAATATGATGTATATCTAAAGCTTTACAAAAGGTTATTATAGTGAAAGAGACACCACCATTAATTAATTCCCCCAAGAAACATTCCCCGTCAGTTTCACCACATTTATCCCATCACTCTTTTCACATTCTGAAGCAGTTCTGGAAGTTTCCTTTTATTAGTGTCCTTAGTTGTACAATCTGGGCTGCCATCTTATTTTAAGTGGCTTCAAAACGTTTAAATTTAATGGTCATTTTGACTTGGGCAAACAACCAGAACTCACAAAGAGCCAGGTGGTCAAATTTTATCACAGTAGTTAATTAGGAGAGTAGGAATGTGTGGTAATGTTTCATGAGCATACATTTCTGTCAAATGGCACTTAGAAGCAGCATCCAGCTTATATTTTCACATACTGTAAAGATAGGAAAGAGGACTTTCAGCTTCAGAAAGAGGCAGAAACAATGGGCTAAGTGTGTTCAAAGCAAGAATCTCTTGAAGGGAATTAATTGTAATGTGTCTTTCATTGTAACTTTTTAAATTTATAAATTAACTGTATACTTTTATCACCTCTTGTATGCTTTTAATAAAATAAAGTCCTGTCAAACCTTCTACATAAATTCTTTATATCATTGTAGGTAACCTAAACCTTCCTCCTGATTTATCTTGAATTAAAATGCAGATGCCTTGTAAAGAATAGTTACTTTCACAGTGCTAAAAGTTCATTAACACAACTGAGAACATTTGCTGATACATTTTTTTTTTTCTGACCAGAAGTCAGAATTTAAATTATAAGGAGTCTCATTACTAGAATTTTAGTGGGGGATCAACCTATATATTGAACTTTGGGCCTGAACACTTAGATAGTTTTTCATGCTTGTATTTTTCTTTCCACTTACAAATTTCACATAATCCATTGCCTTTTCAGAGAGCATAGAAGGAAATGCAGCTTTTTAGAAAGCTGTAAAGAAATAGGCTCACACTCCTACAAAGCTCTAAATTAGATTGTAATACAGTTTTTACTTCTACATTTTTTCTTCTAACAAATGCTTAAACAACCTTATAAAGTAAATAGTAGATTTGGATCTAGGCATATAAAGATGTGTAAGTGGTCTGCTTAGAGCTATCTGCAATACATATCCAACCAGCAAGCCTTTAAAAAGGGGTTTATGCATTCTTTTGTTTCTTCATTCATGTATAATATTCATTTTCTATATATGAAAATTTAAAAGTAATAATCACTGTTCACTTGTTTCTCTTGTCTTTGTCATGTCTTATGCTTAAGCATTTCACAAAGAGCAAATATTTTAATTTTGCAAGCGTTTGAAGCAGATATAAATTTTATCCTCACTGTGTGGGAAGAGATTAAGGCTCAGAAAACTTAAATCTCTTTCCCAGGGTTACATAGTTAACAGATGACTGGCAAAGTTCTAGATCATTTACCTAATAAATCCTAAAGAATAAAGAATATAATAATTTTCTATGTAAAATATAAAAAATTCCTAGGCCCTGGCATTTTGACATATACTAGGAACATAACCCATACAAGATCAAATAATTTCTGCAGATACACTTATTTTATCATCATATAAAATATGTTTGTATTTTAAAAGTTGTGAGAATATTGCACTGACAATCCTACTTAATTTCATTGAAATGGACCATAAAATTTATTTTTTCTTCAAGCATATATGAGACTGCCAACTGGTAGATATCAGATGTGCTGAGTTCATGGTCTCACAACATTGAAGAATGAAGTTATGAATCAAAAGGGAAAGTTAGAGGAATTTTATTGAAAATGAGTAGAAGAATAGCTCCTGGATTACCAAGAAGGGTCACGAGGGGCCAGCCAGAAGGTTCTTTGTTAGGGGTCAGCAAAATCAACATGGGTTAAACTACATTTAACCTATAGGATTATAGGTACAGTCACTGAACTAGTGTTGATCTAATAGGGGAATGAGTCACACAGCAAGGGTGCAAGGAAAGAATTAGGGGGTTTGGGGGAAGGATGCATCCCTATGTTTTGGTTACCCATCTGTGTCTGATACCTATATGGGCTCACTGGACCAAGTGGTGTTAGTTACATTAATACTTCGAGTTTCTATTTCTCTCTACAGAGGCTTGCCAGCCTGGCAATCAGTCTCCAAACAGACCTGGCCATCTTCAATTTCACCTCCACTGAGACTTTGATGTATTTTCATATTCTGTGCCTGCCTCCTCTCTGCCTGCATGTTAATGTCTATCTAACTTAGTTGTCTACAATATATCTTGATAAGAAATTCACAATCTTTATGGACAATCACTAGCAGACATTTAATAGGATTTGCATCATTCTTCATGCTTTCAAAATCCAACTTGGCAACTTTGTTTCTCATTTGTCTTTCACTGAAAAAGCTTCATAGCATTTTTCTTTCTATCATTTTGCATATTGTTGTATATTTTTATTTCTAATTCCCCCCACTTGAATACCCACTTTCTCACTCTCTGTCTCCTTTCTTTCTCCATTTCTCAGACTAAAATGTATAGTTTTCCAATTTCCTGTTTCTGTGCAACCCTTTGCCTCTCTTGAATCTGCACTAAAATGAATGGGAAGCAATCCTCAGGAAATGATCCTGCAGTGTTTTAACATCTTTGCTTTAGAATTTAAGAGAGTGCTATAATGAGGTTCCCACTGTTTTTCAAGGTAGGTGAATCTGTAATTTCATGACACATTCAAGAATTATTTTCCATTTCCATGAACTGAAGGTAGTGTTTCTCATTCCTTAAAACCAGGAACTATTTGCAGGCTTCGTAAGAAATGTTTTTTGAGTAAATTTAGCTCAGTGATCTGAAGGAAAAGGTGGAAGTAAGTCATGCTGATATGCAAAATAGAATAAAAGAGAGTCCTTCCTTGCAATACATTAGGAATGACTCTCTTTTCTTTTTACTCATTTCCTGTATTTTCTCTCACTACAGTCAGAGAAACCTAAGTAATAAATGTTTTACAGGCTTTTAGTAAAGACTTGATTTTCAAAAGTTGTAAAGAATTCAAAAAAAATGGTGAAGCTTTGCACTCATTTGGAAAGTGAGTATTTTACTATGTAACTAACTGCATGGATTGCTACTTTCATATTATTGATAAATTTCTCTCTTTTTTATAATTGGTACTGGGGATCGAATTCACAACCACATGGTTGCAAGGCAGGTGCTTATGCTGCTGAGCTAATACCCAGCCCCAATCTCTTTAATTATATAAAAACTATATTGTTATACATATATTTGAAATAAACTCCTCATAGAAAGAAATAGAAGTATATCAAAACTTTGGTTTCCTGTAACCAGAAGTACACTGCTCTTTGTTTATATAAAGAATTGTTTTTAAATATGAAATGTTACTCACCATTTATATCAAGATATTATCAAAATTACTCATACTAAAGGATACAGATGTGTAGATAAACTATTGGCATTTCATTTATGTGAAATATTTTTAAAAATTGAATATTTTAAAATTATAAGTGGAGTTGGTAAACAGCAAAAAATAGATATTAATAGAAGTATTTTAAAATAGAAATATTTAGATGCTTTCATAATTTAGAAGGTAAAGTTTAGAGAGTCTTAGATTTTATTTCAGTTCTGTTTTTACTTTGTTAATCTCCATGATAAATCTGAAGTTAAAAAAATTCCCTCAAAACATTCTAAGTAAAATATAGAAAGCTATGTTGTACATTGCCACGTAGTCTTTCCTCACTACTTGATATTTATGAAAACCACCAAAATGTGTTTGACTTTTCCAAGTTTGTCATTTCTTTTGCAAGATTATTCATAGCTTAAATTTTCTCTATGTATTAAATTAGAATTTGGATAGAATGTATATTGTATTTTTCCACAAAATAACCACATTTGGTTGAATTTAGCAATCACAAATTTAATCTAGCTATTCTTTCATCATATTCTGTGATCATTGCTCTTCTTCCTCTTTCTCAATTTTTAAAATGTCAATCTGAAATTCTATATATTTATCAAACATTAATGAACAGCAGTCAGATGCTCTAAATTTTCAGCATTAGAATGAATTTAGTCTGGTAAAATCCATAGAAGTTAAAGCTACACAAGTTTTTATCTAGGACTTTTTTTTTTCTGGTTTCATAGGGAGAAGTGTCTACGAGATTAATGTTTTATTTGTTAAAAGAGGCATTTTTCTCTACTTCCCTTGCAAACAAGGGCTGAATAGCAAAATAATTGTTTATATTGTGTTTAAGATCAGAAGCTTCTATGGGAAAATCTCTCCTTCATGTGTTACCTGAAGCATTAAGGAAAGTGCTTACAGTGACCATTTAGAAAGTCTGCTGGACTAGCTTGCTGACCCTGGGAGGATTAAGTTTCAGAACTGAAAGCAGTTTAATATTCCACCTCCTCTATAAAACTAGGTGGTATCTCAACCTTGTACTTTTTGGATAGTGGTATTACAAATTTTATGAACCTGAATAATGTACCATATACTAAATCTACCTACAGCCCTGTTTGAATTTTGAAAAATACTTGGATTGTATTGAGTGCTTTCATTAGTAAAATGAATGATTTACTGTAATACTTAGTGATTTATTTCATTTTATAAGAATGAGTTTTTTTGTAGCACTGTAATAAATATGAGATTACTTACATGTCTGTCATGTTGGTTGAAGAAATAAAAATATACTGCAATATAATAAAACATTGCGATATTTTCCCCACAATACTTCAAATGAAGTCAATACGCAGTGCATTTTTTTCTTATTCCAGCTTCCATTACTCTAATTAGTGAAGACTACCAAACTTCATAAAAATCTCACAATTCTGAGAGCTAAAGATGGTAGATCAATAAGCAGCAGGACACAGAGCCTCCCAGAGAGAGACAACTCAGACGCTGGAATAATATATCCTGGAGAGGCCTAGACAGAGGGAGATGGATTCTCTTGACCCAGGAGGAAACTAAAGGGAAAAGAGCTGATCAAACACACAGTCCTGGAGCTATCATTGGAGAAGTTATGATTAGTGAGCCCAGCACTCTCCCCGGAGCCACCTGAATTTATGCCACCTGAACTTGCACTGCTGTGAGCTGCGATCTCACTGAAGTCAGAGGTGGGTGAGCCCAACAGAGAACAGAGCTGGTGAGAGACCTGCATTAACCTGTGGTTACTGCTGGAAATAAGACCCTCCCACAGGAAAAGGGTAACCAACTAGATGACATGTTGGAATCGAGTAGGACAGGCCTGAACTAGGAATGGCAATGACTTCAGTTGGTTGCTCGCGTCACACAGAAGATTGATGGGATCTGCTTGGCCTGGGTCATGCCCCTGGCTAGGACCCAATAAGTCCTCCCAAACTGATTCCCTACATGCAGCACACACTAACGCAGTGAAGGCCCCCGAAGGTTGACTGGCCCAGAGGGGAGGGGCCGATATACACTGCCTTTGCTTGCATCTCAATGACCAAGAGCAAACTAGAGAGGGCAGAAATCCCAAGCCAGCACACTTCAGAAGAACCATAACCAACAAGGAAAGGGTCTGGAACCTCCATTATACACCTGTATGGAAGAAACCAAAATCATGACAAGAGAAGAAATAAGAAAAAGCCCCCAGCCCCCAACCCTGAGAATATTGATCCAGGAGAGGTAAATACAAAAGAGACAGAGGGCAGCAAACATGCAATATCAGACACAGCATCAGCGGACATTAAGAGATATCTTTGGGACCTCATAGATGAGCTCAAAATTGTAATATTAATTCAAGTAAGGCAAGATATAAATAGATTAATAAAAGAAATGCTAAGCATCTTTCAAGAAGATACAAATGGAAGAATGGAGGAACACACACAAAAAAAGAAACATTTGATGAAGAATACAAAGAAAACTTAGAATACATGAAGCAGATTCAAAGAGATTACCAGGAAATTAAAAACTCCATTGAAAGCTGGCAAAACTGCTTGAAAGAAACGAAGGATAAACTATCAAAACTTGAAGACAGGTTTGCAATGTGTGATCATGAAAAGAAAGATCAATTTAAAATAACAAGGAAACAAGCAGTAACAACGCAAAGGCTAGATGACAAGAGGATCTATAAGCTAAGAATAAAAAATGTGAATGAAGATTCAGGAGTAAAAACAAAGGAAATACAAAAGCTATTCACAAAAATAATTATGAAAAACTTCCCAAGCATAACAAAAGGAAATGATATTCACATGTATGAGGCATACAGAACTCCAGCCACCTACAGCAAAACAGAGCTACACCCAGACATATAATAACCAAGATCCCAGAAATTCAATAAAAGAACAGAATATTAAAAACCATCAGAGAAAAGAAACAAATCATCTATAAAGGAAAACCCATCAAAATCATGGCAGACTTCTCGACACAGTCCATCAAATCAAGAAGAGCTTGGAGCAGGATATTCCAAGCCCTGAAAGAAAATAACCTACAGCCCAGATTGAGGTACACTGCAAAACTGTCTCTAGAAAGTAATGGAGAAACAAGATGCTTCCATGACACAGAGAAACTTGGGGATTTTGTGACCACCAATCCAACCCTACAGAGAATACTGAAGGACATTATAGAAAGAGAGAGAAAAAAAATACCAAGATTTCAGGTACAGTGGTAGAGAGACCTCAATAAAAGGGGCAGACAGTGGAATGAAGGAGAAAAGTAGACAACCAATGGCAGAAAAATAGCATAGCTGAAATGAGGTAGAGAAGGTTGGCTAGAATCTCTAACATAGATGGTCTTGATACACTAAAAAAGAAAAAAAGAAAAAAGAAACACAGGCAGAGTATATCAGGAGGTAGGGTACAACAAGATGCCCTGTATAGGAAATATAATTAACCTGAAAAAGGGTTTGTGGACAGAAAATAAAATATGAGAAAATAATGCTCCATGTGATAGGGAACCAGAGAGAAATGGCAAGTTGACCAGTACCTGCAGATAGGTTGGAAAGACAGGATACTTATGTGCAGTAGAGAACTACTCAGCTATAATGAAGGAAAACCTTGAGGCTTTTGTAGGTAAAGGAATACACCTTGAGATCAAGTCCAGGAGTGAGAAGGTTTGGAACCACTGTTGCCCCCTAATCTAAAAACTGAGGGAGTTGGTGAGACCCAAAATGTGCAGCACCCTGTGGGAGTGAAAGAGGAGAAATAGTCTAAAAAAAGAAGGCAGAGGATATTGTTAATTGTGTATCAAAATTTAAAACTCACATTACTCACACTGCTCTGTTTAGATGGATTATATTCTTTTCCAGTTTGTCTACTTGTACTAGATTGGAAGGCAGAGATAGCTATCCCAAAAATAGCAGGATATAGTATGCTAATCATCCTTAATTTGCTATTAACTTAATATGAAGCCCTGTATAACTTACACTGTTTAATGATGACTGATCTTAATTGAATCTGGTTTGTTAGATTGCTGTTTTGTATTGACAGATTTTATTCAAATCTGTTATGATTGATAGTATCAAGTCTGAGAGTATAGGCAACTACACTGCATATAACAAGATTCACTAGGATACCCACTGTGATTTGATTATTACCAGCTTTTGTAGTTATACACTATCTACAATGTTTTGTTTTTATTAATATTGTTATGTGCTGCTATATTCAATTATACTATGCCTGATGATATGGACAATTCTATCGAGGATAAAAAGAGACAACACAGTAACCATTGTAGATCACCTTGTAATGTGGTTTTATATGACTTTTTCATTTCATGTTTTTATATAGAATTTGTTTCATTTTGTTTTGCTATGTTTTGTTTTTCCCTCTAATACAGAAAGGATAGAAATTCATGTAGAGACTCATGCATGCATAGAACTTATAAACAGTTTATGAGAACTGATTATATAACACATGATGAAATGGATTATGTAACACATAATGAAATAAACAACTACTTTGAAGAAAAAAGAGACACTCCAGTACCCAGTGCTAAATCCATAATGTGATGATGTGAAATCCAGCAATTCTATTAGTTTTTGTTCAGAGTGATTTTAGCCCATTTTTGTTTTGTTTAATTTCAACATACATGAAGCTATGGACAGCTAATTTGAAGAGAATGAGAGACACTATGACAGCCATTGTTGACTACCCTATTGTTTTGTCTTGAAGACCTGAAACACCTTTCTCATCCTGCTCAGATCAGTTGTATACTATGTTGTTTCATGTGAATTCTCTGTATGTAAATATATGGACAACTATTTGGAAGAAAACAAGAGGCATTATGATAGATAGTAAAAATCTCTGATTGTCTTGCTTTGAAATTTATGTCTCTTACATTGCTTTCTTATGTTTTGTTTTGTTGTGTTTAATTTTACCCTCTTTAAAATTTAAAAAAAAACTCATAATTCATGTATTCGAAATAAAGACTTTTATTCACTTCTCTACTTTTAGAACCTCTCTATGAATATTTTTGAAAAGTAATTGGAATTACTTAAATAAGTTAAATATGCTAATCACTCAAATGTGAGTGGGCAAAATATAAAAATATATCCATCAACTGTTAAACTTCAAAATTTTGTAGCTTGAATTAAGTTTAAGCAAAGCAGCTAGGCATGCAATGAATGCCTCTAATCTTTGCATTCCAGGAGGCTGAGGTAAGGGAATCAGAAGTTTGAGCCCAATCTCACAATTAGAATATTAGGGATATTCTGTGTCTAAAAAAACAATCTGGGAATGTAGTTCAGTATAAAAGTCCTGGTTTAAATTCCATGGGCCACAAACAAAACAAAAAAAAAAGATAAAGGAAAGAAGGAAGGAAGGAAGGAAGGAAGGAAGAAAGAAGCTAAAACGAATGAAAGCAGGAAGAGTAAAATAAATTCCTATCTTTTAGGCCACCAGAATAGGATACTTTTTGCTCTTTCTTCTGAACTCATTTTCCTTAACTAATTACTAATTTCTTAATATCACACTTGAACAAAGAACAGATGGATCTCAATACTAAAACAGTCATTTAGAAGTGTACTTATACAGAAAAATATTTAGATATTCATAACTTACTAAGTCAAGGGCTAGCAAAGGAATTGTTTAAGTGCTAAAGATATTACTGGATGGAAGACAGCAATGAGATTTGTACATTTTACAAAATATTCCAGTATGAGAAGATAGTTATTTAATTATTTTTATAAAGAAAATGAATGCAAAAGTTATGATTGAGCAGTTAGTGACCAGAATGTTAATGTGGAAAAATCTGTATAACAATCACTGACCTGATATTCTTGATAAAGTTTATTATTTCTGAATCTACAAAGCCTTCAAGAAAGAAGTTAAAGATTCTTATTTATGTTAATATCTTTCTCATGAACTAGTACATATATATATATATACTACATATGTATATATATATACGTACTAGTTCATGAGAAATCATATATAATTATATACATAAATATAAATACATATATATACATGTATGTATATATATGCATATATGTATATATATATATGTGTGCTTTATTTTAGTTTCTGACATTGCTAGAAAATATCTGGTTTCTGCAGTTTCTAGCTTTTCTAAATTTCAAATGAAAATGAGAGGATGTGAAGGCCAAGACAACGAAGCAGGAAAAAATCCCTTAGGGCAAATCTCAAAGTCAACTTGTTATGTTATTATGCATTAACCTCAAAGGAATCAATAGTTTTTTGAGGTTAAAACAGTAGCAAATCTAATCTCTTTTTTTGTTTGAAACTGTTATAGAAATACTAGTTATATGTAGTATGACTTTAGAATTTTAATCCCAATTTGGTGGCATAACAATTTAAATTTTATAAAATGCTTTACTATGCACCATTCAATCTTTATTTTTAACTGTACAAGCATTGTGAGAGAATAGCTACACAGGCATCAGATTTTATTGAATGGAAGAGTTAAGTTGATATTTGGGCATGACTTGCTCAATGTCATGAAACAAGTAGGTGAATGCAGTTTTCGTGGATCTGGGCTTTCATTCCTCACGGTCTTCTCCAACTGTTGAAGCAGGGCTATTCAAAACACACTTAGCCACAGAACACAAGCAGTTCGTTAAATATCCATTTTCAACGAATCCATTCAAAATTTTCAATGAAAATATTTTATAAAAAAAAGTGAAGACTTTCATAGTATAAAGTTAAGATACAGAAAACTAGGGGCTGAATGTTGCACAATAGTATATGCACACCTAGCATGTGCATGGGCATAGGTTTAATGCTCAGCACACACTCACAAAAATGGGACACTGCCAAGAGTATTTTCTTTCAGTACTTATAATCATGTATAATTTTTCATAGGTGTTTATACAGGTTATCCTGTTCACTTTTTCCTACATCCTGCAAAAAGCTCATAAATTTCTTTTGCAACTAGCAGACACACTAGGGGCAATATGGAGAAGAGAGATCATTTTAATATTTGCACCCTGTTATTCTCAAACTACTCTTCTCTTGCCTTGAATGATAAGATAAATCTAAGTTTAACACAGTCTCTAATCTTGAAATACTTAAAATGCAAAACAGGAATGTACACATTTTTATATTAAGTAAAATTAAATCTAATCCAAAATATTGTTGCCTTTATTTAATAATATTTTAAAAATAGAAGTAAGAGCTATGTTTTATTCAATTTCATTCCCTATTTGTGAAGCTTCATAAATATTAGTAAATTGTCCCAGTGAAACAGATCTCCTTAGGTTCCTAAATCTAATTTCCTATTTTCAAAGGATATGTGAACTGTCCTATATTTGATGTCATTAATCAATATGCCAGAAATTATTTTTGCTTAATATTTAACTGTTGAATGAAATAAAACTATAAAATACATAAATTTAGTATCAGTGTTTTGCCTGAGAAAGAACATATACTTTTGGCTATAATAATCTTCAACTATAACTCAGAGCTATAATAAAAGTTTCTTGAAGCTATCAAAACTGTTAAATTAAGATTGTCAAAAGTACTGAAATGATCTGTAATGAAGATTTAAATGACAAAGAATGATCCCAAACCCACACATCGATATTTTATAGGTTTTCTACACTGAAAGACTGCAGCTCTGGAAGAAATGAAGCCCCAAAGTGATGCAAGAGATCACAATTACACATGTGGCATTATTCAGTGATCTCTATCCAACAGTGATCTCTACCATGATTTTCTACAATATTTATCAAAATCTATCTGTAGTTTTAAAACTTGTTACTGTGTAAGACAGAGAAGATAACTTCATGTAAAAGACATAAAATTTCAGTGGGACTAAGAACTGCAAATGAATACCAAATAAATTATCCTGAAGGTTATATGCATGATAGCTGTTCTTTTATGAGTATTTATAAATACCTCAAAATAGAAAATTAGTAGAAATTTAATAGTAACACAGAATTATTATTCACAAGTAACTTAGTACTACTACTAATAATTTTATTCTAATAAGACCTAGTATATACTTTCTAATAATAATAATTTCTTGAAGTAAGTAAGTGAAAGACTTAAGACAACCTGGCTATTCATGTGCTGGGAATGAATGTAGTTTAGAACTTTTTGTAGGTTGAACAAAAAGGTCATAGTGAAAATGTCATTTGAGCAGATAACCTTAAAAAATGATAGAGAAATCAAACGAGTATGTAAGAAAATAACATTCTACACAGAAGGTTGAATGCTGAGCTTCCAGGCTGGGACTTCCTTGATGTGCATAAAGAAGTAAGGAAGAAAGATGAGAAAAGAGAAGGCGAAGGTGGATGGTGTAAGTGTGATCACAGAGAACAGCCCAGGACCCTGGAAGGCCTTGACATTTATTTTGAGTGCCATTAAATGGATTGAGCAAGGGGGAGGGATTGTTCTAACTTAGTTTTTCAGATAAACTGAGCTAGACCTTGGAAATGTGGTAGGCATATGAATGTGTTTGATTTTGAAACTAATACCTATGATTTAGCCCAAAATTGCTACTGCCAAGGACATTCCTTGTGGTATGAAACATGCAATAAAAATATAGTGTATTAGTTGTGGTCCATTGCTAAGTATATAAGACACTTTTCACTTTATAAGTTTTATATTGATTTTAATGGAATTATTTCACAAAAATCTTTGCACATAACTGAATTATCAAGGTGAACTAACGTAAATTTATTTTTATTTGAAGATTTCTGCACTAAACCTTTGTTTTATACATAGATATGTCTTTTATATTAGACATTGATATAACTTGATAAAACATCTGAAATGTCAGTACTATTACATATCAATATACAGTTTTTATTAACAATCTTATTAATATCAAAATGCAAAATGTTTCTCATTTTATTTATATGAGCATGAATACCATATTTTCTAAAGACTTTAAAGTTATTGTATAACACAAAATGAGAAGACTTTGATTAATACTCTTTTATCTTGCCACTGTTCTTTATTCAATTGCCCTTAGATAGTGTAAGATCTGTACATTGTACCAAACAGCAGGCCCCATGAGAGTGTTTGTGAACTTTGATTAGGAGCCAGTATATGATCATTTTCATCTAATTCATCCTTACAGCTGAAAACCTAAAATGAACACACACTGCTATCTGCTCTGAAAACAACATACCATAATAACCAGAGGTCATCTTCTAGACAAGTCTATCAGCAGGAATGTTGGGGTCCAATGAGAATCCGACAGAGAGGCAGTCAGGGCATGCAAGCTGCCAGCTGAGAACTTCTTCAGTTAAGTGTACTAAAGTAAATGTGACCTTGCCTCTGGGTACTAAAAGCTCACCCTTTATATGAGCTATTTTATATTAACCACAGACTCAGTGATTCTCATTGTTTGCTTTTGAGTTTTAATGCTTTTATACAGCATATCCTTTTCAAAATGAGTGATTTTACAGTATCATGAATCATGTAGAATATACACTGGATATACCAGAGATATAGTTTTCTTTCCAGAGTGGTAGTGCCCCTTAATGTTCAAATTCTATGTGAATTTAAGCTTTCTTTTTGTCTACTACTGTGCTATTGTGAAGAAATGATGGACTTTTCATCAGTTGTATTTTACTATAGTATAATGGATTACTGGAGTGAAAATGAATATACATAATCATTTATTTTGGTTTTCTTTTATTACCTGCATGATCTTGAGAATTCCCTGACTTACACTTCCTAAGTTTATATGAAGGGACAGTAATATCTGTTTTGTTTATGCCAGAGAAGTATGCTATTTTTAACTGTAAAGGTATTCAAAATATAGTCTGTTTTGTTATTCACTGTGTGTATGTATGATATATACATAAATAGTCCTCTGATGAGTAGTAAAATGTAACATTTTTAAAACATAAAATTGATTCACTTGTTTCTAATATTCTCTGTTGTAACCTTGATGAATGTTTCCACAGACACTAGTATTGAATGAGTAGCTTTGAATCCAACATTGTACACTACATCTATGATTATTATTCATTTTATTATTTAATGGTTTAAGAAATTTCTTGAATAAGTAAATATATAACAAAATAAGGTATCAATGATTCATTTCTGTAATATTTACTAATCTATGAATAGAATAATAAGCTGTTCAATGCCTAGATTGATAAAGCAACTTAAAATATGTATATCTACATAGAATTTTGAAAGTTACTACATAGAATTTTTGCCAATATAGCTCTTTATAGCAGAAATCTATTTATTTGTTTTCTATAGGGCTTTTAATTTGAATTGTATGTTTTTTACTGTCTCTTAAGGGCATTTTCATATTACGATCTATGAAGACAGTTGAATGATTCCTTAAGATGATTTATGACTTCATTTTCATTTTTACAGTTATTTTATTAATGTGGAGTAGTCAGGAAAATGTCTCTCAACTACTGGAAACCTAACAATCAAAATCCTAATGTGAAAAAATAAATTTCAAAAGGGAAATGTAGTGAAAGAGTATTGATATCCTATTCTGTAGGATTTATTTGAATATGTAGAAAAATAGAAAAAGAATAATGTTTCTCAAAGATGATGTTTCTATTTGACTCAAAATAGAATTTAGAAAATACAAAAGTTATAAAATTAAGCTTAAGAATACCAATTTTTTGAATGACTAATTTCATTCTCTTTACAATTCAATGTAATATAATGCTTAATAATCTCATACTTTATAAGGTCTTTTAATTTCTCCCCTTAGGAAAGTGTATTCACCTGCTATTCTACCATACACAATAATCACTAGGAAAAACCTGAGGAAATATGGTTCAATATCTAACTGAAGCCAATGAACTTTTGGCAAAATCTGTGTTTCTATATTTACATGGGCTTTAACCTGATCATTCAGAAACTTTAACTTAGAGCATTGACTCTGCATGAATGTATGTTTATGTTTTCTCTAGAAACATCTGCTTGTTCCCAAAAGTGTAATTGTGACACATGCCACATGTCACCTTCAGTGACTGTGTCCCAACAGTATTGAAAATTAAGAGAACTGGAAGACATCCATATGTTAGCTGAAAGAGAGACAGAGCAGTCTGAGCAGTAATAAATAATTTGTTTAATCCTATTCAGTTATGAGGACAGCTGCTTCAGACTCTAAGCTGATCTCTGAATTAGTTTTGGTGTGCTTAGCTAAATTAGCTTGGAAATAGCAGAAGTAGTTGCCAAAGTCTCTCATATCAAATTTCTTCTTCTCTAGTACTTGTTCCTCTTTATGAATATTAAAAGTAATTCTAGGAAAAAAAACTTTTTTTAAAAAAACTTTTCTTACTTTTATTGTCTACCACTCATCCCCCTTACTAGTTGTACATTTCCTTAAATTTTGACTATTTATTTTTATTTCTGGTCAAAATTTCTGTTTCTCCTTTACTTCACTTTATTTTGTCATTTTCCATAAGGAATAGGAAACTCCTTTCACATTTTTCATTTTGCATTATGTTATCGTATTACATTCTCAATACATTATTATTATTATGACTATAAAAGCTAGATGATTTCCAAAATTATAGAGAAGTCATTAAATTACTTCATTTAATTATCCTTACAATTTTTTATTTAAGGGCTATGAGCAAAATTATTAGCAAATTTCAAGTTGTAGGACAAAACCAAAGCAAAGTAGAAATTAAAAGTACTTATGATTTTACAAAACGTATTTTCTCATATACAACAACATAATAAAAAATTTAATCTGAATTTACAAGCTGAAACATAAATGTAGTTTTGGTCAAAATGAATAATAACGTTACAAAGTAATACAAACACACACACACACACACACATATATAGTAGAAAACACGTTTTTTTTAATTTATTTTTTTTGATACCAGGAATAAAACTAACAACCTTGCACTTGCCAGGCAGGTGCTTTGCCTCTGAGCTATATGCCTAGCCCCACAGTCCCAGAATATTTTTATTAAATTACAAAAAAACAGTGCTTATGTAGTAGCAAACACTGTTCAATGAAGATCCGGAAGATTCAAATGCGTATACCCTCATTATGTTGTGCCCTCAATCTGAAAGAGATAATCAGTATTTCAGACTCAAAGGCAATAAGAAATTAAACACTTGACAATGAGATACAGTCTTCCTGAATACTACTGGTATAAAACTTGAGCATCTTGTAATTAAGAGAATATGAAACAAACAAAACTATAGCTCTTGTCTCTTGAATGGTAGCTATCATTATAGTTCACAAATGGCATTATAGTTCACAAAAGCCTAATTATTCCTGTAAGAAGTAGTTTTGAATAACTTCAATTATATTGAATCATTCTATATTGTTATCATATTATCCACTCACAGGAAAAATACAAGAAAAATGTAGAGTAAAACAAGTAAAAGGATTGCACATATAAAGGCACATGTATGTGAATATGTGTAGATAGATAATAAGAAAGAAAATATTTATACATTGTGAAAAATCCAGTATTTAAGATATATAGTGCCTTTTATTCAAGGATATGTCCATTATTCAATAATATGGATAACTAGATTTTACTCAAAATGTTTTATTCCATGGATACAATCTTAAAGCATTTGTAAGCATGACAAAGCTTATGACTTCTTTTATAAAAATTGTTCCATGTTTAAGAATATCAAGCTTAAAGTTTTAGAAACATTCTTGAAACAAACAGAATATGCAGGTTGGGAGCCTTTTGCACAGTTTGTTTTTTTAACCAACTTCAGTGGGATAAATATTTTTAATTTATTAGTGATACACTAAGCATCTCAATATGTGAAATATATTTCTAATACTTCATACAAAAAACTCAAATTGTCATGGAAGAAAAGAAGGTTATCAAGTTACTTTTTTAATAGAACTGCATGTTCAAACTTCAAATTTGATTCTGAATATAACAGCTAATTTTAGGCATTGGAATATGTATGTTCCAAAAGTTTTCCCCTACCTAAGTCAACAAAAAAGTTTTTTAAGGCTCAAGAATCTTCTAATATGATTTGAAGAGTTACAACTTCTTACTTACAAACTTGTATTGATAAATTTTAAAGTAATGTTCAATTTTCCCATTATACTTTATCAGGGAAAGTAATTGCCCACTGTTATTCTGCATGCTCTTTTTTGGGTGTAATCATTGAAGTCACTGAATTTTTGCCTCTCTTGATGAATTGGTGGATGATTTGGTAATAATTATGGATTATTGTTTTCAAAGTGAATAGAACTGATGTAGAAATTTTTATGCGTTATTTTTGAGTAAAGATAATGTCACATTAATATCTGAATGTTTTTAATTACATTTAATTAAATATAATCCAAATAAATTTATTTTCCTTGGACCACACACACAAATATTATGTAAGATTTTCCCCTAAATCACTTTACACTGATTCAAAATAGTTTTACATGATACAAAACCCTTAGTACATTTTCCATAAATTTGAATAAACTATTGTTTATGTGTAAATATTTTTATAAAGGAATATGTCTTGGTGCAAAAATGTTAGCCTACATAATTTTCCCAATTTAGGAGAAATTTTTTTCATAACATTTCCTAAAGTACCTTGTGATATTGGCTATTGTTTTCTACTTCAGGTTTGTTGTGTGAAACCCAAAATCTTCATTCTTTTCATAGATTCTTTACAGGGATTATTGTGTATATTTATATATGGATGTGTATATACGTATGTAAAATCTAACTAAGTGAAAATTATTAAATAATAAAGTAAGATGCACACCATATTCACTTTTTAAAGGACCCAAAAAATATGTCTCTTGTTCATATGATCATCTTGATGTTCTTACAGAAAGTAAATGGAATAATTTAAAATTTATGAGGCTGTTTACAAATATAGTAATTATCTCAATAAATTAATTCATAAAAAATGCTGGTAAGAATAACTAATTGTAAGTGGTGATGACTGTGGTAATAAAAATATGAGCAAAAACAAACACATCATGAAAAGTCTACAGATATAATGAATCAAGGTATATGACACACATAACTAGGGATCCTATTTCTATTGCTCTGTGCATTGTATGTTGTATACGTCTTCATTTAGTAGTGTTGTGGGGATTCTTATAGAGCTGACTACAAGTTGCTTACCACTGCAGTTGATATGGGGAGATTATAAGCATAAAGCACAGCCAGAAGTCATTAATTCCGGAAAAACTTTAAGAAGGGGAGCACTGTAATGTAACCCTGGAAGAATAAAATACAGAATGTTTTTGTGTGGGGGGCTGTTAACCATTTATTCAACAAAACAAGCTTAATTAGAAAATATGAATATAGATATAGATGATATAGATAAAATTTTGTGAATTAGTCTAAGGATGCATCACAAAGTATGACATGTTTACTAAGCAAAATCTAGTAAATTCCATTAATAAAACATTGATCAATGCCATAAGAGCTATATTCCATTCTCGTCTCTCATTAGCTTGTTATAAGAAAGTTTCAGTCTAGGTAAGAATATTCAGGAGCATAGTCCTCCTGCTGTGACTGGTAATCAGGCCAAAGGTGATTTAATTTCAGTGAGGTTGGACATACTACTAGCTTTCCTTACTTTTTGGCAAGAAAATCTGAGCCATCTAGCATTTCTTCCTTTTTCCAGCTCCTTCTCATAATTGTAGAAGTGTCAGGCCCTAAAAATTGTCGGGCCTCACTCACCTTTACTCCACTTTTTCCTGGAGGACAGAATTTCCTTACAGAGAGGAAGAATCTGAGAACGTAAGAAGATAGTGATCCAGCCCAGGATAATAATAGGGCTAAAGATAGAAAGCAATTTTACAAGTTTTCCAGTCATGTTTCCTAACAGGTGGGTAGGAGAAAAGCTATACTGAAATAAGTCAATAAAACCAGATGGTAACTTGAATCTACAGTAACAGAGAGACCACAAGCAGACATTAGGATGTTAATATACATATTATATGAAAGGAGAAAATAGCAATGGCCATTTAGAAAGAGTAGATTTTATAACAGATCTATTTATAATTATGCAATTTTATTAAACTACTTTACTCCTACATTTGAATTCCCTCAACTGTTTTTATTAAAAGAAAATTTATAAACTTTTTACAGAAGTGTAATAAGGCAATGTTAACAAATGAGTGATTAACTATATTGAATGATGTCCCTTAGCCATTCCTTTGAAAACTGGAATAAATGAACTAAGCCATGGCTAAGCAAAAGTATAAATTTGTATTTCAGTTCCAAAACATATGGTCCACAATTCCATATAGCTTCCTCACTCTCACACCGTGAAGAAAAGGCTGTTTCTCTGAAAATAGGTTTGGAAGCATCTGACTCCTCCCTGTTGTAATCAAGGTGAGGTGCAGTTGGTCTTAGTGGTGAATCGGGGAACAGGTATCCAAATGTTAAGGAGAAACAGATTATTGATGCATTTTAGAAGTTACATTAAGGACAGAATAAATATTCAATATTTAATGAATTGAATCCAGTAGAAATCAACTATTCTATTGTTTCGGGGACTATCAGCCTTCTAAATAAGAAAAAAATAAATTTAAAATTTCATCCAGGTGTCCCAGGAACTGATTTCAAGGACTGGTAATAAGAAGAGAAGAAAACCTCATCAGACCGTCTCTCCACTCAGTTGCTAACATTAATAACAAAACCTGGTGTATTATTAGTGCTTCTTTCTATTTCACAAGGGAATACATTTAACTAAGTTTAAGTATGTCTCAAGGTATCTACAAGGGCAAATAGAGCTAAAATTCTACTGACCTCATTGCTGGCATACAGGTATAGAATAGTTGCTTCTGCTATTTTTGGTTATTTCCCTGAAGTGATTCTTTCTTTTAGTATTAAGCTTGTCTTCTCAGGGAAAAAAATAACTAAAAGGAATCAGCAAAAGAGAGTGAATAACCAGTAACAATAGCAATCCTGTTATCCTGAAATAATCATTCTAATTTCTTCTTCAAATCTCCTCAGCAGATGTCACCACAACATCCTGACCCCTCTCTAGGGACAGATTGACATTTCCATCCAACCTCTTCCACTATGAATTCCTTTCAGTGATAGCTCTACATTAAAATAAAAAACTGTCACATTTCTCTCAGCACACATAGCCAACTGAAAATCTGCCTCTGGTCACAATTGTAGTGTTTTAAAACATTTTCATGTAAAATTCATGATTTTATATAATAAAGTCCTGTCTTTTCTCAAAAAAAGTCTCTGAAAATAGTTTTAAAATATTTAAACTTACTTAGTAAAGGAGACCCTTTGGAAAGAGTTTACAATGTTAGGTTAGCATGTATACAGAACAAATTTAAAGAGGACGAGCTGAAATCCTTTTTGGCACATGGTAGGGAGCCCAGACTTAAATATATACTAAAAAATGTTAGTGATTATTGAAAATTTTAAAGCAGAACATAGTACCCTCCAAGATGTCAACTGCTAGGAAACACTATGATGGAGTCTTTTTGAGTCTTTTTTTTGCTAATTTGAAGTATCTGTAAAGCCAGCTGACTCTAGAAAGTGGAGAACGTAAGACCATTGCATCTGTGAATATAAGTCCAGTCTCACACTGCTTTTGCTGTGAGAGGACTTTTTTTTATCAGAAGTGTGATTGTGAAACAAAATCATGATGGTGTGTTGAATATTGTAAGTCCATGAATTGTCATTTTTTCTACTATTGTTGTTTTATTTTGCTTTGTTTATTTGTTTGCTTGGTTCTTGATATCAGGAATCAAATTCAGGTCTTCATATTTGCAAAACAGGCACTGCACCACTGAGCTATATCCCTGGCCCCAATAGGTCAACAGCTATATACCTGATACCAGAGAATATGTTAATTTTATCAAGCAATGAAACCACTTATGAAGCAATGGAGGCACTTGTTTTATTGTAAAGTAAACAACTGTGATTTTCCAAGATTCATCTGTTTTTACTGTAGGTCTAACAGGAAAGTTGACAATATATGATGGGAGTCATCAACCTTGTTTCTTTCAAATCCTTGATGGTAACATTAATCTCTGAAATTCCCTAGAGAACACATAATGCTGCTTTTCATTTTCTATTATGTAGTGACAGTTTTAAGGTCTTCTATTTGGCATGTGCCATCATAATTGTCATCACTCTAAAAGCCCGGGAACCAATTCAGATATTCTGCCAGCTATTCAGTAGGTCTACTCCAATTATGTATTCTAGAACTGGACTAACAGTCCTGGCAAGGGATCGGGAACCCACTGAACCTACTACGGGTAGTTTGGAGCTAGAATCACACTGATCACCATACTCCATAATACACATAACCTATTCTGAGAGAGGGCATCAGTGCTGTTCTGGGTCAACTTCAGTTTATAGCTGATATAAATTGTTCCCAAAAGTTCTGCTCATCTCATTTTCTTTGATGAATTTACTGTAATAAAAGAAAATAAGTTTCTGTGGAGAAGCCTGATAAAAATCTAAAAAAGGGGGGGATACAAATACTTCAATATTTTACCAGGGTCCTTTCTCCATTCTAGGTATTCTTAGTTTATAAACTGGCTCAAGTATGGGAATTAGTAGGAGGTCTGAGATTCCCCAGCTTTTGTTTCTGTTTTGTTTTTCAAGGAGAAGTTAAACATGTGTTCACTTGACCTAAAACATTTTCAACTGGTACATGTCAAATAATAACTCAGCAGCCATGCATCCTATTTAACTCACATCCAGAAATTCTGTGATTAACTACATTATTCATAACATTATAGGCTTGGGAGAGTTAGACTACTCTGCTTGCCATTTTGATCTTCTGTTGTGGTGACTATTGTTGTTTGGCCTGGCCACCTGCCATCCAATTTCTTCTTTGCATGTGTTTTCCAATTGAGTGGCTCCCTGTGCAATATCTAATATACAGGGAAGACCAGTCACACAGTTCTTCTAACATGCTAGGGGCTCCCTTGACAAATTTATTACTCAAAATATTAGCTAAAGTTTTATGTCCTCTATCCTCTCAAAATGGTGCAGTGACAAATTCATCATGGGAATTGGCTTACATGACTACAGTCAATGAGAAGTTCCATAGCATGTCATCTGCAAACAAGATAACAAGGAACACTAGACTGAATAACTCAGCACAGTGCAAATGCCTGAAAACCAAAGGACTGTGTGGTAATCTCTTACCTTCTAAGACTGGAAGTTTGGGAACCAGGAAGATTCTTCTGTGAGTTGTAGTGTGAACGGCTGAATTCTGAAGTTCTGAGGTGGGACAGTAAAAGAAAATGAATGCTCTAGTTCTAGAAGAAAGAGGGAATTTTTTCTTGCTCTCCTACATTTCAAAAAAATCAAAACCTTCAACAAAATTGAGGACATATCTTTACCAATCTACTTGATTCCAATGCCTCAAAGACACACCCAGCAATAATGTTACAACATCTATCTGATACCAAGTCAAGTTGATACATATAATTAACTATTGTACAAGGCGATATCCATTTTAGTGCTTTTTAAGTAGAATCTCATTACTTGTTTTAAAATCCAGTAGATCATACATGGTATCTAGAGAAACAATTATATTTTGTTTCTCCCTTGTATTAATAACTTATTAGTTTTACAAATTAATTTGTCAACTACTTTGAGTTTGTCAGATAATATTGTCATAATTTAAAGAAATTCATTTATCCTTTCTAATCTTTATAATCCTTTTCTCTTATGCAGTTGCCAATGCCAGAACTTTTGGTACAAATCTGAATAGGAAAGGAGAGAACGTCATTGCCTGATTCTTAAAAACAGAGCAAAATATACAGTTTTTCTTCCATAATATGTTAAGATTAGTGTTATGATTTTGTAAATGTCTTTAACAAGTAGAGGTTGTTAGCCTCTGTGGTGAACTGTTAACTGATGGTCAACTTAACACCAGCTGAACTGAACCAGCATTGTGTTGAGCATAGATGACTCACCTGAGGAGTGCTGCCAGCATAAAAAGGAGGCCTGGAGAGGAAGCAGCAGCACTGTGGGATTCTCCTAAGTGTTTGGTTGTCTAGAGCCATTGGCTCTCCTGGAATAGCTTGCAATGCTGGCTCCCCTGATAAGAACTTGGCTGTTGTCGTCAGAGGGGATCAGGACCTCACTGTCACTGAAGATGGCTGTGATACTTTTCAGGAGAGCCCTGGTCCTTGTGAGCATTGCTTGTTGGCTCCAGTACAGAATCCTTGGCCTGCTGGCACAGCTCCTTCACCCTGCTGGCATAGAACTTCTAGCTCCACAGCTGATTGCTGGGCCTTCCCAGCACAGATCTGGGAAATAGACTTCCATGTGTCATTGTCACGGGCTCTAGGTGACGTGAGCATGGGCTCATGCAAATTATGGCCACGGGATCCAGGCCTTCAACTGGATTTTCTAGGTCTTTAGTGTTGTGGACAAATTTCCTGCACCTTCTTTGTGTTTGACTCCTTGGGTGACCATTATAAATGATACTATAAATTATGTGTCCTAGATGTAATTGTTCTCCTTACAATCCTTGACTACAACAGCGTCTATGACTACAGTGTGGAATTGTGTGTTATTGTTGCTACAAATGCATGATGAATTTGATCAAATGATCTTCCCTACATCAATTAATATAAGGACTTGATAATTTTATACTGTTGATATGGTAATTATATCAACTATATGTCAAATTTTGAAATGATCTTGTATACATCAAATAAATTCCACATTCTTCTGCTATATATTTTACAAGTTATTGGAGTTGGTAATAGTTTCTTGAGGGAATATGAATATACATTTATGAGAAATAATATTATCTGAATTTTTATTTTTGGTCTTTAAAATGTTTTTATCTAATTTTTTATTTGTGTAAGATCAACATCATATATTGAATTAGGAATTGGTTCATATCTTTCTTTTCTCTTGTAGATATTGTGGAAAAATGGCATCATGTCTCCTAAATTTGATAAAATTCACCTACCATATGGATTCTTTTGTTCTTTCTCTTTAATGAAAAAATTCATTAAACATAAAATAATTATCTATATCCTTTTGTATAAGTTTTGGTAGTTTGCTTATTTCAAAAGTATTAACCTATTCTTTGATAAACAAATGTTTTCAAATGTGTGGATGTAGAAACTATAATAATTTGTGATTTCCTTTTTAATTTCTATGGAATAAGTAATGATAGCTTATCATTCATTGGCCATATTGGTCAATTTCTTATTTCTAATTTTATATGTTACCCTGGTTAAATATTTATCATTTTTATTTATTCTTTTCAAAGAATCAAGTTTTGTTTCTATAGATTTTTCAGTTTTGTTTTCTTTTTATTTCTTTCGTAGTTTTTTGGTTCAACTTTATTATTGCTTCTTTACTGTAAAACTTAGCCTTAATTTTTTTCTTCCTGTAGTTTCCTAAAGTGGAAGTTTGGATAATATTTTTTGGATTTTCTTATGTAGTGAGTGAAACTTCAAAAAAAGAAACCTTTAAAGTGCATTAGCATATGTTTGTGGCACCGGATTATATTCATTATACGGAGTTGGTACCGATATGTATTGTTTTTACTTTCTTTCTTCCTCTCCCTCTAAATGTTATTTTAATTCCATCCCACAAATTTTAATAAGTTAAATTTTTATACTCGTTACAATTATTTAATTCAAAGATATTTGGGGATTTTGTGTTTTGTTTTTATTTTTATTTTTGTTTTCTCACTTACTTGTGTCCTAGTGTAATTTCATTACCTGTTGAGATCATATTTATTATGTTTTCTATTCTTTTAAATGTGCTAAACTGTATTTTATGGATTTTATGAGATTTGTTTTAGCTAATGTTCCCTGTGTTTTTTAAAGGCTATATATATATATGTATTATTATTTTAGTTATATGTATTTATGAAATAGTGTAATAATTCTAATGATTAAATAATTAAATAGTTCTAATTATTAAACTTGTATATAAAGCATAATGACCAACTAAAAGGATTTAGCATTATATTTCTTTATGCCTTTTAGAATATTTTAATTAACACATAATTGTAAATAATTATCAGATACAGTATTATATTTCAGTACATGAACATAAATAAATTTTATGAACAAGAAGGAAGAGCTTGGGCTCCACACACAAAGGAATTGTAAACAGAAGAATGTTCATTTTTTTGTTGGATAGAGTATTCTATAATTATTTTACAAGTGAACTTTTACAAGAGCTCTTAGTGATTTTTGTTGCAAATATATATATATATATATACACACACATATATATATGTATATATATATATATATATATATATATATATATATATAGTATATTATGGAAAAATTTCTGTCTTTGTCATTAGATGATATGTCTGTTTCCTGATAATCATCTGCATTCTCATCTTATCTTCTTCTAAAATGATATTGCTACTGGAGCTTACTTCTAAATTATGGCACAGTATAGCTTTCTGCATGACTGTACTTTTCATCTGAGCTTCTATACCGAAGAAAGAGTCTAGATAACAATGTAGAATTAGGCTTATATTTCATCCATTGTAAAAATCTCATTTTCATTGATAATTTAGAGACAATACTAAAAAGTTATGATTTAGTTAAATTAACATCCATTTTGATTGTAACTTTTCCGTATTTTTATCCACCCTTTATACTGTTCCTCATTTTATATATTCCTTCAATTAGTTAAGCATTACCTATGATCACAATTTACTTTCTCTCTTAAGTTATTAATTACAACACTTTTTACAATTTTAAGTGTTGCCTAGAGTTTATAATATATATTCTTTAAATAACCTAAATTAATCTTCAAAATATCATTACTCAACTTTATCTACAATAGAGAAAGCTTACAGTAGAATATTCCTAATATTGTATTTATACTAATTATTAATTCAAACATGCCTGATGGTCTTTGCTCTTTATTTTCTCCTTTTAATTCCCTAGCTATGTCTGTATGATACTTCTTGACATAATATTAATGATATAGTACCAGAAGATTCTCATTTTCCTTCTAGTTTACACTCAGTCTATAGGAATTTGCCAAAACTACTATACGAATGTTCCTGTTATTTTATAGCTATAACTCTTTTTGCTTCAAATTTAATCTTGACTATGATTGTAAGAGTTACTTCTATCTGCAGTGAGGGTGTAAGTTTTCTGTGACCTCAACTCCCTGATGTTTCAAATAAAAGTGATTAGTTTATAAAATATTCTATAGTTTCTTATTACAATGAAAAGAATGTTGACTTCTAAAGTTTTTACAAAACATGTATGGATAGGTCCCAAAAATTGAGTTTTGATCTGTGTCAGATAATCTAAAGGGAGTTTTGCAATAGAGTATTTAGGTGTTAGAGAATCACTAGTTAATTCCAAATCATAAAAGAGTTCTGGTACACAATCTCAATTTCTAAACATAATACAAGAATCACACGACCCATGAGAACTGCATGTTTTCTACTGAAAAAGTTCGAGAACATTTGGCTGAACATTTTCTTCTCAATTGACTGAATCATACATTTCAAGATCACCATTATTCTGTAGAAAGAAAAGCTAAGATACTCATCCATACTTTAAGTATATTCTTATTGCATTATACCACTGGTTTTCATAACTCTGGGACTCAAATACCACCATAAAATTATTCTGGCAGCTTGTTAGAAATGCAGTATTGGATCTTATCCCAGCTATACTGAGTCAGAAATTCTGGGAATGAGGCCCAGCAATCTGTTTATTAAAAAGACCTCCAGGCCATTTTACTGCTGGCTGGAGTCTAAGAAGTGAAGCACTATGTTATATCATAGAATGATTTCAACTATAGCTTCCTCCCAGAAAGTCAACACATCGCACACTACCACACACACACACACACACACACACACACACACCGTTTTATTGGAACAGTAACACAAGCAAGCCTTACTTCATCATAGGTCAGACTTGTGTGACCAATTACCATGACAGTATTAGCCCACTGGAAATGCACTTTACTAAATATTAACCAATCAAAATGTCTTACTTGGAAATTTGGCTGTAAGTTTCACCGGACTAACAAAGATTACTCAGCATTTAAAAATTATGACCACTTAAAATATAGTCTGAAAACCTTAAAAACTAGTCTTTTAATAAGAATGCAGAATAAAACAAACACAGACATATTTTGAGAAGAAATTTGGACAGCTCTGATTCTCCCTTTGCTACGTCAGTGTTCTAGTATATTTCAGAGGGAAGGTTAAGTGCCCAGCACTGGTTCTTTCTGAGATGCACATCATTATAAATATATACTTATTTTATATAAAATATCGTGATTGAAATTCTTTTGTTGTTGTTGTTTTGGGGACAGGATCTTCCTGTCCCAAAAGGTTCAGCTTGGCCTTGAACTCATTGTGTAGCCCAGATTGGCCTCAAACTCATGGTGATCCTCCTGCCTCTGCCTACCACATGCTAGGATTACAGACATGTGCCACCACGCCTGGCTCTCTCATGCTTGAAAATATTATAAACATCATAACAGAATATTTTAGATACACTGCTGGAAATCTAGCTTCAACTATATACTTTTGGGATGTTTACAAAAGGTCATTTTCAGTGTCAAATGAAGAACTCAAACAAAAACTTCAGCATAAGAGATTATATGTTAATATCCATTCATCCCTGTGAAAGACCATATTGTAGGAGAGGTCTCATCTTTGTATATAGTCCATCAGTACCTATGGTAGATCATAGAACCAGTCAGCATGAAAGCACGAACAATTATGCATAAACTTATTTGGTGGACACACACTTGTATCATATTACTGTTATTAATTTAGTCTCTTATTCTCCTAAATACAAATTAGGACAACACATAAGACTTGTAAGCACTGTATTATCTGTCCTTAAACTCAGGTGTCCCCTTATTTCTTCAGAAATAAAGAAATAAAGATCTTTAAAATGTATTTATTTTACACATATGTGAAAAAATTTGGTATAATATGGAAATCATGGGTAAATCAAAAGTTTATTTCAATGATTTTTTTTACCTTATAAGAAAAAGGTAACACAAAATTTCATAACAATATGCTAGGATAATAACAATACTTAATAAATAACATATTATTGTCTTCAAAGTAGTTGCTCAGAATGTGAGATATGGGCATAAAATTATTCTCCGATCAATATTAGCACAAACTTTCCTTTTCTATGACCTAAGAGACACGAACAGGATAACTAGCTAGCATTTCTTCTCTCTTCCCTTTCTTCTTTTCCTCTTCCCCACATCCTAGTTCCTTTTCTCTTTTCTAAAAATTTATTTCCATTTAACAATATTATTGTAAATTTAAGAACTTATTTACTCCTTCAGTTTCTCACACCAGGGAGACAATATGATATTTACACATGTGAGTGATTTATTTCACTAATGGGTATTTTCTCAAGTTGTATCCATTTACCTATAAGAGTCTCAAATTGCATAAATATATCTTTTTTATTCATTCGTTGGTTGATGGGCAGTTAGATTGTTTCCAAGATTTAACTATTACACGTAGTGCTGCTATAAACATGGGTGCACATATATCGCTGTGGTATGACCCTTTCTTTCTTTCTTTTTTTTTTTTTTTGGTTAGTGGGGATCAAACTCATGACCCCACATTTGCCAGGCAGGTGTTTATGCCACTGAGCTAAATCTTCAGCTCATGGTATGGCACTTTTAATTCTTTGAGAAGCCTAGAAGAGGGGTATCTGGGTGCAATGGGACCTCTAATCCTAACTTGGTGAAGAACCTCCATACTGACTTCCACAGTAGTTGTACCAGTCTATGCTCACACCAGCAGTGGAGAAGGGTGCCTTTCCTTCACAGTCCTTTCAGTATTGTCATTGGCTGATTTTTTGATTACAGCCATTCTTCCTGAAGTGAGATGGAATCTCAGTATTGTTTAAATTTGCATTTCGCAAATGACCCACTGGTCATTGATACTGAACATTTTTTCACGTATTTATTTGCTGTTTGTATTTCTTCATCTGAGAAGTGTGCATGAAACTCACATATCCACACTTGATTTATGTTTTTGAATTTGAGGGATTTGATTTTTTTCAATTCTTTTATGTTCTAGATAGAAGTCCTCTGAGGAGCAATTGGCAAAATTTTTTTTCTTTTGTGGGTATTCATTCTGTTGGTGATTTCTTTTGATGTGCAAAAGCTGTTTTGTAAGCTGAGATCCTAGCTTTTGATTTTTTTTCAAGTATCCTGAATTGGCAACACCCACAGGCCCCCGAGGAATGCACACCGGGCTATGACCTTGGCCTGCCTTGCCATACACGTCCTTGTGTGAATCCTCCTGGCCCTGAGGAATGTGTGCTGCCCTCAGAACTTGGCCCATGCCACCACGCATTTCCTGTGCAGCCCCCACCATCCCTGAGGAAAGCTGTGCTGCCCTTGGACCTTGGGCGGGTGCCGCCAGGCTTCCTTTGTGACCCCTGCCAGCCTGGAGGAATGCCATGCCAAAGTCCACTGCCCTCCACAACCCTCCCCATCTCCTAGACCAAGTACTTGATCTTCGGCTCCCACTCCTCCTCCCAGAACCTTGAAATGCAGTAGATTAACCATGCTGAGTTGAAGGGAGACTCAGTGACCTCTCACCCAAAGAGAAGACCAGCAGGCTCCAATCACTGTGCTCCCATGCTTCTCCTAGCATTTGTCCTACAACTTCAACAACCAGTTGAAGTTACAGCTTCACTAGGTAGAATAGGCCCAAACAGGATGAAACAGAATGAACCCACTCAGAACAAAAACGTGAAAGCAATATATGACTTCAAAACAAGACAGTGCCCTGTGGACACTTAGACTGACACCACTGGCCAGCCCCTCAGCCCAGGACTGTTCTCCCCGCGTGCACCTCGGATGCCAGGACTGATGCCACCAGCACATGCCTCAGCCCACGACCACGTAAAATACTGCACCACACTTCCTGCATGTCCCACAGATGCCTGGACTGACGCCACCCAACCAACCCTTGCCCAGGACCACCTATGCAGCTGCACCAAATATTCTGACCATCTGGGAGACACCCAGACCCAGGACATCTGCTGGCCCCCTAGGGACATTCCCTACCTCCTGGACATAATACTGCTGTTGATTTCAGCATCCACCCTTTCTCCCAGAACATTGGAGAACAGCAGATTAACCATGTTTGCTTGATAGGAGAGTCAATAATTGCCTGACCCAAACAGGATCTCAGCAGACTCCCGTCAGTGTGGTGAGTATGCCCCTAAAATGATGTGTACTGTGGGTAAATAGGGCCAGTAGTAAAGCTCCCTCCAACTAATTGTAAGGCCTTGATGAGTCTGGCAAGAGTGTGGATGACACCATCCTGCACACAGAGAACATCAGGCAAGGTGAGGGATGTGCTAACAAGGCCTCCTCCAACTTGGAGAAAATCAAAAGGGCTTAGGAGCTACAAAGGCACACACTAGGGACACAGTAGGACCATAGCCAACACAAATATAATACACAGGGAGATTTGTTGACCTGGAATAACCCGAAGATAAAGTAACAGCAGTAACTAAAGGTTGACCTACATAAATACTACTGGCTTCTCAGCCCAGGAAGAATATATGACTCACCCAAAAAGCCCTCCAGTGTGGGAAGTCATGTGACTGACCCACCTATTCATTGTGGGACCCAGCAATGGGACAAACATCAGATTTACAGTAGGACACCAAGATATACACTACTAAGAGTTGACACTAGTGGGACTGAAGGAGCAAATATTAACTCAAAATGGGAAAATGGCAAACTGAAAAAGCAAAATGCAATCTCAAACATCCAGTCCACCAGGAGCAAGCACAGGAGACGTTGAAATAGAGGATGTCAAAAGTAAAGCTCCAAAAATCTGTGAAAAGATAGCAAGGGGCATAAAAAACAACTCCATGAGGCTACAGGGGAAATCAAATTAGAAGTAAACTCTCATCTAAAGACAGAAATAACAACCTTTGTAAAGGATTTGCTGAGCACAGCTAAAGAAGAAATAGAGAAAAAAGTACAGGAGCATGGGAAACTGATTGAAACCTTGAATGAATAATATAGAAAACAAGCAGAATTCATGAAACAAACTGAAAGAGACATCCAAGAAACAAAACTATATCGAAAGCATGCAAAACCATTTAAATGAGGCTGAGGATAGGATTTCAGACCTTGAGGACAGGATCACAATTAGTGATCATGAAACAACAGAACTTTTAAAAATAACAAAGCAGCAAGAAATGACAATTTAGCATCTTCAAGATGATGCCAAGAGTAACAATGTAAGATTAACAGGCATCAGTGAAGATGCAGGAGTCAATGCAAATGACATAACTAAAATATTCACAGAAATAATAGGAATAAATTTCCCAAACATGGGGAAAAATCTGACATGCAGATAAATGAGGCATATTGAATGCCAAACAGGCACACCCAATATAAATCTACACCCAGACATGTAATAATTAAGATCTCAGACATACAACATAAAAACAGAATACTAAAAGCTTTTAGAGAAAAAACACAAGTCACCTTTCGAGGAAAGCTCATTAGAATCACAGCAGACTTTTCAGCACAAACCCTCAAGTGAAGACATGATTGTAGTGAGATATTTCAAGCCCTGAAAGAAAACAACTTTCAATCCAGACTGATGTAACTAGCAAAATTTTCATTCAAACTTAATGGAGAAGCAAGATACTTCCATGACAAAGAACAACCGGACAAATTCACTTCCACCAAACCAACCTTAGAAAGAGTATTGAAAGACATACTAGATAGAGATAAAAATGACCACAACCTCCAGAACAACAACATAAAGCACGGAGGAGGACAAGAAATTAAACAAGTGGGAAAAGCAGAAAGCATACAACTGGAACATAACATGGCAAAGTTGAGTCAGTACATACCAGTTATATCCATAACTGTAAATGTCCTCAATTCAACTATCAAAGGAAATAGGTTGACAGAATGGATCAAGAAACACACTCCAACAATATGCTCTATACAAGAAACACATCTGACCCAAAAAGAAACTCATAGGTTAAAAGTCAAAGGATGGAAAACATTATTTCATGCAACAGGAAACCAGAAAAAAGCAGGGGTAACTATTCCATTTGCATGCAATGTGAACTTCAAACCTAAAATGATTAAAAGAGATAAAAAAAGTCACTACATAGTCATAAGGGGAAAAATTCAAGAGGAAGTACTAACAATTATAAATATACATGCACCAGACACAGGAGCACTCAACTATATAAGACAGGTACTAATAGACATGATAAAACGAATACACAAGAACACAGTTATTACAGGGGAGCTCAACAGCCCATTGTCATAAAGAGACAGATCAACTAGACAAAAAGTCAGCCAAGAAGTTATAGCCCTGAATCATACCTGTGAGCAATTGGAGTTAGTAGATGTTTACAGAGTGTTCCACCCAACCACAACAGAGTACACATTCCTCTCAGCTGTACATGGGACATTCTCCAAAATAGACCATATATCATCGCATAAATCATTCTTAAGTAAATGCAAGGGTATTGAAATTGTCCCATGCATGTTATATGACCATAGCACACTGAAATTGGAAATTAATGGCAAAAGAATTTGCAAAACCTGCATGCATACATGGAAATTAGATAACAAATTTTTAAACAACCAGAAGACTACAGATGAAATTAAATAAGAAATAAAGCAATACCTACAATTCAATTAAAATGTGGAAACAATATACTATAACTTGTGGGATGCAATGAAAGCAGACATAAAGAGATATATAGAAATAAATGATCATATAAAAAAACCAGAATGAGCACAAATAAACAATCTAATGCTTCGTCTCAAGCTTCTAGAAAAAGTAGAGCAAGTTACACCCAAAGCACACAGAAGAGAGGAAATAGTAAAGATTAGAGAAGAAATCAATGCAATTGATTTGCATGAAAACAATACAAAGAATTAATGAATCAAATTTGGTTTTTTTAGAGTGTGAATAAAATTCACACACCTCCAGCTAACCTTATCAAGAAAAACAAAGAAAAAACCCAAATTCATGCAATAAGGACTGAAAAGGGGGAAATTGCTACAAATCTCATGGAAATTCAAAAGATCATGAATAACTACTTTGAAAATCTCTATACACATAGAGTGGAAAACACAGAGGAAATGGACAGATTTCTAGAAACATATGAACTACCAAAACTCAACCAAGAAGGTATAGCAATTTTCATTAGCGTAACCTCAGCTATTGAAATTGAAAATGTAATGAAAAACTTACCAACAAAGAAACTCCCAGGTCCTGATGGATTCATGGCTGAATTCTATAAGAAATGTAGAGAAGATTTGATGCCAATACTCCTTAAACTCCTCAATGAAATTGAAAAGAAACTAATCCTCCCTAAATCATTCCTGGAGGCAAGTATTATTCTGACACCAAAACAAGAGAAAGACCCAACCAAAAAAGAGAGCTATAGGCTAATCTCACTAATGAACATTGATGCAAAGATTCTCAATAAAATATTGGCACATAGAATGCAGCAAATCATCAAGAATACTATACATCATGACCAAGTGTGATTCATTCCAGGAATGCATTGCCATGCACAAATCAATAAATGTTAAAAACCACATCAACAGAGACAAAAACCAAAACCACATGGTAATCTCAATAGATGCAGAAAAAGCTTTTAATAAAGTCCAACACATGTTCATGATAAAAACACTTCAGAAACTCAGAATACATGGTTTCTACCTTAACCTTATAAAGGGCATCTATGACAAAGCAAGAGCCAGTATTATACTAAATGGAGAAAATCTGAAAGCTTTCACTTTAAAATCAGGAATAAGACAAGGATGTCCACGATCACCACTCCTTTTAAATAGCTCTGGAAACACTAGCCAAGGCAATCAGACAAGAGAGAGAAATAAAAAGAATAAAGATAGGAATGGAAGAAGTTAATTTATCACTTTTGCAGATGACATGATACTCTACATTGAAGACTCAAAAAATTTCATTAAAAGACTACTAGAGGTATTAAACAAATTCAACAGTTTAGCTGGATACAAAAATCAATTCTTAAAAATCAATAGCATTTCTGTACACAAACAAAAACTCACCGAGAGAGAAATAATGAAAATTTCTCCCTTTCGCAATAATATCTAACAAAATGAAATACTTAGTAATCAACCTAAGAATGTAAAAGACCTATATGCTGAAAATTATACTACGCTAAAAAAGGAGATTGAAGAGGATATTAGAAAATGGAAGGATATTCCTTGCTCTTGGCTAGGAAGAACCAACATTGTGAAAATGACCATACTCTCAAAACTAATATACAGATTTAATGCAATCCCATTCAAAATATCATTGACATACCTCAAAGATCTAGAGAAAACATGGCTAAAATTCATTTGGAAATAGAAGGGACCTAGAATAGCCCAGGCAATTCTGGGCAGTAAAGGCAAGGCAGGAATCATCTCTATTCCTGATTTGAAACTGTACTACAAAGCCACAGTGATAAAATCAGCATGGTACTGGCAGAGAAATAGACCTGTGGACCAATGGAACCAATTTCAGATGCAAGTAGAAGTACAAGACACTCAGCCACTTGATATTTGACAAAGAGACTAAACATGTTCACTAGAAGGATAGCCTCTTTAATAAATGGTGTTGGGAAAATTGGCTCTCCAAATGCAGAAGACTGAAACTAGAGCCATGCTTATTGCCATGCACTAAACTAAAGTCTAAATGGATCAAAGATCTAAACATTAAAAGAGAAAAAATAAATCTACTGGAAGACAAGGTAGGTAGAAGTCTTAGAGACATATGAGTAGGCAGAGAATTCATGAACAGAATGTCACCTGCATGGGAAATCCTTGAGAGAAGGGATCTCATAATATTGAAAAGTTGTGCACTTCAAAAGAAATCACAAACAGAGTGAAAAGAAAACCCACAGAATGGGAAATAATTTTAGCCAGCAACCCCTCAGACAAAGGACTTATATCAGGAACATATAAGGAATTGAAAAACATCAAAACCACCAAATTCAAAGACCCTCTCCAAAAATGGGCATCTGAGATGAACACACAGTTCTCAGATGAAGATACACAAATGACAAATAAACACATGAAGAAATGTTCACCATCACAGGTCATTCAAGAAAGGCAAGTTAAAACAGCATTGAGATTTCTTCTCATTCCAGAAAGAATAGCTGCCATCAAGAAATCAACTGAAACAAATGTTGTTGAGGCAGCAGAGAAAAGGAACACTGCTCCACTGTTGGTGGAAGTATAGACTGGTGCAGCCACTAGGGAAATCACTATGGAGAATTCTCAGAAGACTGGGACTGGAAGCTCCATTCAAGCCAGCTATTCCCCTTTTACGTATTTTCCCAGAAAAACTGAGAAGGTCATATTACAGTGATATATTTGTACCCATGTACATAGAAGTACAATTTGTAATAGCTAAATCTTGGAAACAACCAAAATACCCATCAACTGCAGAGTGGATGAAAAAGATGTGGTATTTTTATACAATGGAATACTACTCAGCTCTAAGAAAGGATAATCTTGAGGCCTTAATAGGGAAATGGAGACAACTTGAGACTATCTTCATTAGTGAAATAAGTAAGAATCATATTTATAACTATTGTATTGTGTCTCTAGTGTAAAAAGTAATAAGAAATGTAGTAATTATAAAACCCAAAATGTGTAATTGATATTGTCAAAAAGAGAGGAAAAGAAAGTGTTTATGTTTAAGTGTTTAGGATTTATAATAGTATTACTAAATTTTTGTTGGATCTTTGAACAGAACTGTTTGCAGTCTCACTGTTTGAATGTCTACTTTGTATGCTTTAATTTTGTAACTTGAACAAGTATTTGTAAGAGAACAATATTTACTTTATCAACTAGTAGTTTCTTACTGTTTATTTTTTGAAATTATGTATTATTTCTATGCTTTTTCTGTTCTGCTTTTTTTCCTCTTTATATAAAATTTAAAAAAACATCTTAGACAGTTATTTTGATATTAGCAGAAGAATTGGGAATGTACACATATTTAGTTTTCACAAGTGCACAAGTACTCCCTCGTGTTGCTATTAGAATGTCTAATGCCATCTAATTTCGGTGGGCAATCTGGCTCATTAATTTTACTTTTTTTTTTGAAGATAGAGAGCAACTGCAGTGTGACTTAAGGTCTGTTGAGTATACTTAATTAAGGCCTCAATATGTGCAATATAACCTTTCTCTGGCCAAGATCTGGTGGATCCCTGTAAAAGGAATTTAAAAGGAATCTAGCATATTTGTTACTGGTTTCATATATATGATACCTTGGGGTTTGGTACCTTCTAAGAAAGGACAAACTTTAATCAAAGCATGTATCATCAGAGTATATATACAAAGGTTTTATAATCAAAGCATTAGCATTAAAGCAAACAGGTAAGTTTAGAAATTCCTTTTAAAGAATAGCAGTTGTAGCCCCTTGGCTCTTAGGTCACTTTCCCCTTGTCATATATAAGAGAGCTTTCTTTCCATGATCACTTGGCAAGATTTTATCTTCAAGATCTGAATGTCTATCTTTCTAAAAAATTTTATTTAAAGAGAAAATAAACAAAACAAAACAAAACAAAACAGAAAAAAGGCTAGCAACAATACAAATTCCAAGGAAAAAAAGAAAAGCACAAAAAAAAATCAAGAAATCACTACTTGATAAATTACAAACTGTCATCTTGGAAATAGTTGTTCAAATTACAAAATTAAGACATACAAAGTACACATTCAAACAATGAGACTGTTAACAGTTCTTCTCCACAGTCTAACAAAAACAGTAATATGGTTGTTCATCTTACACACTTAAACTTACATGCAATTATATCCCTTTGAGCATTTTCTTTTCCTCTCTTTTTTGCTCCTGGTGGATTGGATGTTTGAGATTGCATTTTGCTTTTTTGTTTTGCCATTTTTGTCTTTTGAGTTAGTGTTTGGTCCTTTAGACCTGATAGTATGAATTGTTGGTAGTGTGTATCTTGGAGTCCTACTGTAGGGTTGATGTTTGTCCAGTTGCTGGGTCCCACAATGAACAGGTCGGCCCCTCACCTCACTCCCTGCTTCAGAGCCTGTTGCGTGAGTCCTATATTATTCCTGGGCTGACAAGCCTAGTACTATTGATGTAGGTCATCTTTTAGTTCCTGCTAGTACTTTATCTTCAGGTTTTTCCAGGTCATCACATCTCCCTGTCTATAGTGTTTGTGTCGGCTGAGGCCCTATTGTGTCCCTAGTGTGTGCCTGTGTCTCGTAAACGCTTTTGATTTTCTTCAAGTTGGTGGGGTCCTTCTTGGCACACTCCTCACTCTGCCTGATGTTTTCGTGGGTAGGAAGGGGTCACCCTCACTCTTGTCAGACTTACCAAGGTTTTATATTTAGTTGGAGGGAGCTTTACTACTGGCCCTATTTACCTAATGTACACCTCTATTTTAGGGGCATACACCCCACATTGACTGGAGCCAGCTGAGACCTTGTTTTGGTGAAGCAGTCACTTAATCTGCCTTCAAGATAGCACAGATAATCCACTGTAATCCAAGGTTCCTCTGGGAGGAGAGTTCCAAGTTTCCCCCATGCACTAGGATTTCACAGGAGCGCACAGCCAGGGCTCAGGTGGGGTTCCAGGCCCTGCTGGCTTGGCGTTTGCTGAGTGTAATTCAGTTAGGCCCACTGGTCCCTCTCATGAGCCTTGGGGTGGTATCAGATGCAGGGCGTGGTCTTGCTGCCTGGGCTAGAAGTTCCAATTTTGCCCTGTGTGCACTGGGATTCTGCAGGAGTGTGCACAGTCAGGGCCCAGAGTGAGTTCTGGGTCCTGCTGGCTGCTTGGAGTTCTCTAAGCATAGTCTGGTTAGGACTGCTGGTCCCTCTCATGCACCTTGGGGTGTTATCAGATGCAGGGCATGGTCTTACTGCTGAAAGTCTATGTTTACTTTAATTCAAGTGATTCTAATGGGATTCCATGTAATTTTTAATTTGCTGGATATCTGTTTGAATCCATTTCATACATTCTATTTCTTTCCTATTATGACCATTCACAATTTCCATTCTTTTTCTATCATCATCTAAATTTTTACCTACTCTAGATTTGCTAAGCATTTCCTTTATGAATGTTGACATTTCTTTTTTTTATCTGAGAGATTATTCCTGATCTTATTTCCTCTATGGCTTCATGGATTTGTTTCTTTACTTCACTTGCTATCATTTCAGAAATTTCATTTTCTTCTGTCTCATATTCTCTTGGACTTGTTCTGGGTGAGCTGGACATCTGAGACTGCATCTTGCTTTGGCATCTTATCATTTTATATTTCAAAAATTTTTGTTTTTTTTTTCCTTTGTTTCTCTTTGTATGTTTTGTAGTAGGTAGCTATATATCTAGTATTAATTCCTCTCCAGGCAAAGTCTGTTCTTCAGGGATGTCTTCTGCATGTAGGAGAGTCTTAGCTTTCATCTGTCACAAGATTCTACCTTCCAAACTAATTAAGAATGTTATGTTGGCATCGTTTGGCTTAGTTTCCAATTCTTTGGTGCTGGGCTGTGGTGAGGTTATTATCCCAGAATTTCCCTGTATTGTTACTGATGGGAGAAAAACCGATTACCACAGATAGGACATTATCCATAACGATAGCATGCAGCACAGTTTAGAAACTCGCAAACTGTTGTAGCTGTTATTTTTGTAACTTAAACCATAAGAGCAAGCTCTACAATTATGTAACAGAATTGACTGCAATTTTGGAACTTGTGTTGAAAGTGTTTTTCTTTGATAAATTGATTTTACCATATGGAGTATTTAAGAAGGATAGTGGATAAAACAAAGATTTCTAAAAAGAAAGAAGCAAGGCCTGTGGACAAAGGGTGATCATGCAAACAGAAACTAGAGAAGAGGGCAGAGCAGAAAGAATGAAGGAGCAAACAAGGAATTATCTGAACTTGGTTGTTGGTTTGGAGGATTGGATTAGATTTCTGTGGTTATAACTAGTTGTTAAGAAGAGAAAAACATAAGAAAAAAGAAAAGAAAGAGAAAGAAAAAAGAAAAATGAGAAGAAAAAGAGAGAAAGGGAAAACAGGGGCAGCTCTACCCACCTGCTTCTGTTCTACGTGTCTTCATTCCCAAGCACAGTGCTCATCCACTTAACTTACCACCTGTTGGCTCATATTTCTATTGCTGCTTCATACTTTTCCATGCCACTAGTCCTGCCTGTCTGTCCTGTGTACCCTAGTAAGGACTGCAGCGTCTCTGGCATTTCTTCTGGTCTCTGAACCTTCGCTCATGGTTGCAGCAAGAGGAAAGCTCATTCTCTGGATCTTCCATTGTTTCCATTGTGGTTCAAGGGGTTGCAACAGCAGTGATGGCTTTTGTATGCTCTTTACTTTTAAAATATGTGCCACATTTAAGATCAACTTCTGCCCTATACAAAGTGGCATATTTGTCTATATATTCTCAGGGTGTTTTGTATTTTCCTATGGCTTTATGTGACTATGTAATATTTAGATTTCCACAGTAACAATTTAACAGTTTCTTATAGGTCAAGTCTAGTGGTGTTCAATCCTTTCATGATTTACATGTCAATGATCTCAAAGTCTTGAGAATTTAATTTTTGATTGGAGCCTGCTTGTTTATTTCTTGCTACACTAACATGTTTGAAAGAGAAATATCTCTTTATATATGTGAGAAACATCTCTTTATGGTTTAATTTCATGCAGGTACGTTTTTATTTATCAAAGCTTTTGAACACATCTTTTGTGGATGCAACTTTTCTAGCGATCTGCATACAATCTTCTAATTAAGAAGGCCATTTCTGTACTCAAGAGTTTTCCCTGGTTTTTGTTTGTAGTACTAAAGATACCCTCGTGCTAGAACAGCCAATGTGTCATTCTTTTCTGGTACTAACCCCTGGGCTCATTCTTCTAAGTATTTAATTTCAGACAGGATAAAATCAGCTCATCAAAAAGCTATGCCTAAAATGAAAACTTTGTATATGTCTTCTGCTCTTTTGTTTCTGTCCTCTGAGGAAACAAATTTTTCTCCCAATCAGGTGGAATGAGAGATCATGACTTTCTATTTTGCTATCTTGCTCTTCATCCTTCCTTGAAGGATATCTTAAAATCCAGTGTAAAAAGGCAGACACATGTACAGAGACTTAAATCTGATTACATTTTTATTCTGCTATCTCAAAACTAAGTAATACTGATCATAGCATGTTCTCTGAACCATACAAGATGAAAGAATAAGGGTAGTGGTTTTGGTAGCAACAAAATTATCTCAGATAAAATATGGCTACATTTTGAACTTCTGATTTTATACTGCAGTCATTACTTATAAAAGATTTTTGCTTTTATTAAAATTGTATTGATTTTGTAATGTCAAAGGAATCCATTTGATCTGGACAAATGACAGCTTATAATAACATCAGAGATGAAATTTCCTAGACAACTAATATTACAGCTTTCATAACTTGAGCATACTCATCATTGGCTCTACAGTGGTCTGGATTAAAAGCAGTAATAAGATGTGCAGATAATTTACACATACTTATAAATTTACATTCTGGAGATAGACAGTGGTTACAGTCAATCCTGTCACTAGGACAGAATACCTGACACCAGCAACTGAGAGGGAGAAAGGTACACTTTGGCTCATGGTTTATCATAGGCTTCACGGCTGGGGCTGAAAGACAACTCCTCGTCCAACTGAATTTGGGCAATACTGCAGGATCAGTCCTGGTTCTTTTGTCCTATGAGAAGCAGAAATAACAATAACACGAATCCAGGAAACCTCCAAAGATGCTCAAGCACATGAATGTCTCATCCCGTGGCCTGGCCTGCGGTAACCTTTACTCAGACTTGAACTTTGCTAAAGGTTCATACTTTATATGTAGGAACTGTGCCTCGTGTATGTGATCAAAACAGCATGGATTCTGGGATAGTGGTGCATAGTAAGGTGCTCCTGAAGTGACTCAGCACTGTCAGTAATTTCTGCCAATCATGCCCAGAGAAAAACAATGAGAATCACCTGGGACCGGGTGCACATGTTTTCAAAAATGAAAACTTGCTTTATCCTATTTCCTTGCCATCCTGAGACCGCTTTTTCCATTTGTGCCACCTTTTGTTTCTGATGATAGGAGCCTGTCCTAGGCACACCTTCCTATTATCTTCAGGAAATAAAGCTATTTTGTTGTTGTTGCTTGAAATAGGGTTTTGCTATGAGGCTCAGACTGAAATTGAAGTCATTTTGTAGCCTAGGCTGGCTTCAAACTCATGCCAATTCTCATGCCTAGGCCTCCTGAAGGCTGGGGTTACACCCATGTGCCACCACACCCGGCTGCTTTTGGTTTTCCCATTGAATGTAACCTGAAATTCTTCGCTCGCTGTGTGAAAGAATGAGGAATCTATCTCTTGGGTGAAACACACAATATTGGATTCACTCTTGGTTGCTTGACTCCAAGATAGTAATGGCATAGTGGAAAAGTGTGACAGAGGAAAGTACGTCAAGATACAAAACTAAATGAGGGGACTGAGAACAAGAATACGCCCTTTCAGGTCATGCTTTCAGGGACCCACTTCCTACTATTCTCTTCTTCTTAACAATCCAGTCCAACTACTGTAATCTTCAAAGGATGAATCCACTGACAAATATGATGTCTGTATTATCGAGACACCTTCCAAACACATGAGACTTTGGAGGGACAATTTAGACCCAAGCTATAACACCAAATTTGAGTGGATATGTTCTAAATATGATGTTATTTTCCTTAAAGTTGAGAGGTCATTTGAATCTCAGTTTTCTATTTCTAAAATATTGAAAGGATTGTATCCTGAAGATTAAAAAGTATCAGTAGTAATAGAAGCAGCAGCACTATTAATATCAGTAATAATGGCTAATTTGTATTGATAACTTACAATATGTTTGGCAGTGTTAAGAGATTTACATGTATTAATACTCAGCACATTTTCCAGAACATAATATTAGCACTCAATAAATGTTAACTCATTGTCATGATTGCTGTCACTATTCATGAAAAGTATAAAATTGAGTTTGATTACAAAATTACATGACAAGTCACTAGAAATTGTTTATATTGAAGAAAGCAGTAGAAAATTCCAATTATAGAGGACAAATAACACCATTCATTACTGAAAAACGGGTTTGTATATTTCATACTTGAACATCAAATTGGTTTTAAACAGAAGTCAAGAGAATTGGAATTGGAATTGGAAACCATTTAGTCTTCTCCAGAAACACAAAATAAAAAGAGAGAGGGAGTGGGAAATTGAACTCAGGGTCTTCATACTGACCTGTATCCCCAGAACTCTTCATTTTTTGTTTGAATAAGTGTTCTTACTAAGTTGCCCAGGCTCAGCTAGAAGTCGTAAAATATCTTCCTAGGCATTCCAGAGTGCTGGGCTTACAAGCATGGACCACCTCAACTGACTGAGTCATGGAAATTATTTACTGCCTGTGCTCAAGCTTTTTCTAATGACTCAAGTTTTCCCATTACATATGTATATTGATTCCATGGGTCCATTCCTCTTTCTTTATCCATACATGATAATTTTCAAGAACTATTATATTTCTTATCATATCTTATTATAAGATATGATATATCTTATAATAAGATATGATATATCTTATAATAAGATATGATATATCTTATAATAAGATATGATATATCTTATAATAAGATATGATATATCTTATATTACTTATGATAATGTTTGAAATATTTACACATGCACATTCTCAATAAAGATTATTTAACACCCACACAAATGCATACATTCACATTCACATTCATGTGCTACTTAGGTATTTGTCTATAAAATTAGTATGAATATCTATGAAGCAAATGTTTTAGAAGTCTCTTAAATTTTGTTTTTCTAGTTCTCATGCTGTCATTAACAGACAAAAAAAGTGTATGTGGTTTAGAGATGTATTTAATGAACCATGGAATTTACCACATAGTTTTGGTCTGTATCTTCCATACCATCCACCAGAGCATCTCTATCAAAATGAGACATATAGATTATTAGAAAATATTCTCCCTGCTCCCCAAGTTCAAAAATGTTACTTGAGCCGCAAAAGTCTTATATATTTATTTGCAATATAGATATTTATACCCTATCTCCAAGTTTTGGGCAAAACTGATATAGGAATTAAGAGCAGCGATTAATTTCTGCTGTTATTCAGAAGTCTCCACTGTAACACTGGAATTCATAAAATGCAGTGTTTTTGTACATAAAAATACCAAGAGCATTTCCAAACCGTACCAGGGAGAAGATGTTCAGTTTAATCAGAATTTTTCCTTGTCAGTTTCTCAAAACAGTGCTTCTCAGCTTTTACTATTTCTAGGAGTCACCATGGAGTCTTGTAAAAATGCAAATTATGATGCCCTGGGTCTAATGTGAGATCGGGTTTTGCATTCTGTACCAGTTCCTAAGGGAGTAGCTACCAGGCACCAGACAGCATATTGAATTTTTCAGGAAATTTTTCAGGAGCATAAACTCAAGTAAATTGTATACCTTCAGTTTAAAAGTTTAGTAAAAATAAAAGGGCACTCACAATCTTCCCTAAATACTACTGATATTATTTTAAGTAAATTCTTTAATTCAGACAAATAAACATTTAATATTATGAAATTTACAATGTCAAATGATAGAAATTTTTCAAACATTTTGTCATTTACAACTGAAAAGACTTTCTTTGCTTTCATGGGTATTATTCCTCTATGCACATTTACCACATTTTTAATACTTTCACCAATCAATGGTCATATATGTTGCTTCCATGCTTTGCCCACTGTGAACAGTGACTCAGTTAATATGGTGGTAAAGATATTTCTTTGAAATCCTAAGTTCAGTTCTTTTGGATGTATAACCAGAAATGAGATAATTGAATCCTGTGATGTATCCATTTTTTCTTATTTTGTGAAAAAACTTCATTGTGTTTTGTACAGCACCTGCATTACATTAAATGCCTGTGTGCACAACATTCTCACTTCTGCACATCTTTGGAAAAACTGTCTGCTTTTTTTTTACAATAACCAACATAATAGGAGTGATGTAAATAATATTTAAATGAAGTAATCTAGTGAAAATGAGAAACAGTATAATACTGCATGATTTTATCTAGAAGAAGTATTTGTAGAAATGGATTGCTGCAGTTATTAGATTTGCGCAGGAACAAAAGCAGAGTGGTTGAATTTGTATAAAGTGATATTTATGCAAATTAAAATAATCATGTCTCCTATGCTACATTATTCCTAAGTCAATAATATTTTATCATGCACTTGAAACATTTAAAAAGCTAGAATGTTTGTGGAATGTCCTTATCACACACAATAAAAGGGACATAGAAAATATTTTAGTTTAATGAATGTATCTATTACCTTAAGTATGTTAATGGCTTCATCAATATTTGCCTTTGTCCAAACCCATGAAAATATAATATTATGTTTAATTTGTATGTATACTAATAGTGTCTCAATAAAGCTGTTAAAGTGTACAGACTTCTATTCTTACATAAAATATCTTAGGTAGTCCTGATATACATCAAAATATCTTTATATTATATCATATTTTAGTACAATTTTTTGATATTATGGAATGGTGCTACCTAATTGATTGGTTGTCAGTTATACTTCCAATAATATTTATAAGTATTTTAGTTATTATGTCAAAAAAGAGAACAAATATGGAAATTTATTTTTATGAAATTTATTTTGAAGTATTCCAAATTAATGTGATCATCATAATTTCATTAGACAGCTGATCAAACTTTTATTGTAGTTATATAGAAAATTACATTGAGTTAAATAAAACCTTTCATATGTCCAGATGATTATTTCACTAATATTAAGACAAGGAAAATGCCTTAAATTAATTATTTTTAAATGTCATTCAGTTCTTTAAAATATGCCTGAGAAAACATTGTTTAGTGAACATTTAACAGCTTAGATTATATAAGAAACTTTGTACTTAATAATTTTTATATTCTCTATTATCTAAATTTTAAGCCATTGACAAGCATGGTGAAATGATCTTTTAAATCACTCATTATACATGATATTCTATTATCTTAAATCCATTATAACTTGTTAGAAACTTTTAATAATGCATGACTCCAGAAGGCAATTCTCTATAATAGATACAGATACTTAAATATTACTCCATCAATATTTCATTATTTTATGAAGCATACTGGCAACTAAGCCAGTAATTTTGTCAGAAATGAATGGTTACTAAGCAGTTGCAAAATTATTCAAAACATTAAATATGACAGCACAAAATTACCAATCAATTCCATTCTCTTTTTTAAATTTTATTTTCTTAGTAAAAAAGAGCAGTTATTTGAATTGTTCTTATATTCTTAAAAACACAATGAAAAGTTAACATAATTTATATTTTGTATCATTCTGCCACAGAGTATTACACCTTAGTCACAATGATATTGAGAACATTATTTCTATAATAATAAAGAGAAAAAACCAATAAATGCAATAATACAAAATTTTAAAGAAAGATAATATTTTGGTAACAATGGATAATACATTAAAAATGTTACTTTTAAAGTAGTTGCTCAGATTACATGATATAGGCATAAAAGATTGATAAAATAAACACAAGCCTTTCTTTTCAGTGAACTAAGAGAAATTTGTAGTATAAATATCTTACCTATCTTCTATATATCTATTATATATTTCAACTTTAACTGTACAATGTAATAAAATGAATTTCATTTTAAAAGTATTTGTGAGACTACCTATAAAATTAGTCATGCAAAATGATTTGTTTCTAAAGTATTTTAATCCAGCATAAAGTTGTGCTGATCAACCTAATATGCCATATTTCGTGTTTTCTTTGAAAGTTTTTTCTTTTTTTCTTGAATTTTCTGATTTTTATATTATGTCATGCAGACTTAATTTGTTAATTTGTCATAGAGCATTCAAATGGAAAAAATTGAAATTTTATTTATTGAAATATGAAGAAGCGTCACACTGTGAAAAATAATTTTTAACTGTGAATACAGATAAGAAAGTCTATTTGAACACTAATGTCCAGTTTTAATGGAAACACTAATATTAGTCCATTTGTATCTTGAGTGTAAGTCAGATATACTGTGCTGGACCATGTAAATATCATAACTAAGAATGATGCCTAATATAGCAATGTTTCATAATGTTTTACTCCATATCAATATGAAATTATAATAATTTGGTACTCATCTTTGGTAAACAACGTAGTTGCTGGTCCTATGTAGTGATTACTTGAATTTGACTGCTCATGTGCAACTCAATAGTTGAGCCCTTTGCATTTCTACGAATTATGTTAAAGTATTTTAAGAACTTATCTATAAAAATGCAATATATATCTTCAAAGAATAATAAAGCTTTCAATTTAAGATCCTTCATACTCATATATTGTTTTTGTATTTTAATTTAAATCAATAATTCAACCATCACCAATCATTTTAAGATTAAAGTATAGAATTCACTGAAGTAGTCACATTACACTTTTGTATAAGTTCTTCTGAGTCTTAGTAAGAAATAGTGTGGAAATCTTGTTTCAATGTAGGTTTTCACAACTATTTTGCTCTTTATTAGAACAAAAGAACTAATCCAACTTAAAAATATTAATAAAGGCATACACTAAATGTAGCTCTAAAATAATCACCATGTGTTTCTTTCATTCTTTAAAGCTTATAATATGAATATATGAGAATCATTGGCTCTTTTTCATTTCTTTGTGTTATGATAAGATTCAACTGTGATCTTCTACATAAATACCATTAGAAAAAAATGTGTGTAATGTTCAGTAAAACTATACTATACTAGGGATCATGAGCAATATTCAATAAATGGTTTCAGTATTAGGCATGTTTAGCAAATGTACATAAAATTATATTGGCCTAATTCCTCCCTAGAGGAACACAATCAATAGAAAACATATCCATAATTCTGAAACAAGACTCACTTCTTTGGCTTACAGGATCAGAAGTAGTACCAGTTGGCCTTCTTTAGGACCAGAGTTGAAAGAATCAAGCAGCTGCTCAGCCTAGGAAATGGAAACCATACAACAAAGAGCTAAGAGGCAGCCCCAGTCCAAACTCTACAAGCTAACTCACTGCAGCTGAGACAGTATCATTATGTGTCAGGAGAATGAAGCAACTGGCGACCTGAAGATCAGTGATCAACTATAATAGCACCAAAGATGGGGCACTCAGGAAGAGCGGTGCTTTCTTTTAAAAAGAGAGAACATTTCTTTTTTCTTTCAATATTTATCCCCTAGGCAGTGGGTCCATGAGTTGGGGCCTCCTATATCTGGTGTAGCCTTCCCATGGCACTTTGCAGGCCTATGTACCAGTCCTCCACAGACCTGCCCACAAGTGTGTGCTGCTAATCTAGGTGTTTCTTCATGCATTTGAGTTGCTATGCCATGATCAATAATCACAGTCCACCCCTTGTCAACTTGACAGACACATCTTAAACCCTATTTAATCTCCAAATTAAATACCAAGTTCACAGTTATGTCTAACATGATTTAATTATAGTTCATACAAATGAAAATGCACTATTTCTTTCCCAAAATAGAAGGCAGAGTTTTTCTCTGGGTCATATTTACTTTTCTCCTGAAATGCTAGCACCTAAGTATTATGATATAGATTGAAGTAAATCAATGTTATACATAAAGAAAATAATGATATCTGTTTAACTTGTATTTATATGCACAAGCTTACTAAAACATTGGGAAAGAATTACCAATGACAAGTACAACCCTTGTCTCTGTAATGGGTCACAGAGTGAGAGCTGCTGTTTATAATTACCTACTGCTATTGTCCCTCCTCTCAGTGGCACCAACAAATAGGTGAATAGGCACCAAGAAATAGGCTTAGGAATAAAAAGGAGGGGCAATGTCAGAGGACCTCCAGGTTTCACCATTGCCTTGACACCCATCTCTATTTATTTCTAGGTCCTGTGGATTCTAGGGCAAACTCTTTAACCTTCTAACAGACCATGATCTTTCTCACAGACTTGCATTGGACTCTAATGGGTTCCAGGTTCCTGAGCTCTGGGCTTGGTTCCTTCAGCATGTCAGTATGTAGATGACCATTTTTCATTCGTACATCTCTGACTTTGCACACAGCCATTTTAAGACCACCTACTAAATGTTCCTCTATAATGCATTGACTGTTAACCTGGGAATCCTGGCTATTGGAGAAACAGCACCATATATTGCACATGAATGCAGAGCACATACTGCCTTCTAAAGAATTTTGCTTCAGCCCCATCAGATATTGCCACTTAGCTGGCACTGTAGCAACCTTTCAAAAAGCCCATCACTCCCTGGTCCATCTGCTTCTGGATGATAGTTAATACTGTAAGACTAGTGATTTCCATAAAAATTAAGCCACTGTCATGCTGTTTTGAGTTTGAAGTTAGTTCCTTGGTCAGAACAAATGTGTGGAATAATATGACAATGGGTGAAGAATTCTTAAAGTCCTTGAATGGTAGTATTGGCAGAACCATCAGATTTGGGGAAGGTAAATCTACGTTAGGAATCAATGACTACTCCAGTAAAAAAGCACTGCCCTTTCCATAACGGAATTGTCCCAATATAATCAATTTGTTCAGACTGATCACCCAGGGGATAAATAGCCCCTTACTGGGGATTTGATGTTGCTCCTCGCTGTTGGCAGATTAGGCCTGTGGTGAGGTCATGTGTCATGAATAAAATTCCATGTTGTTGAGCCCTCCTATTCCACCTCCATGACCACTTTATTCATAAACCCATTGAGTAGCAAGACAGTTGTGTGAGAAAATAAATTTTTATCCACTTAAAAGGTCACCCTAATGGCTTGATTATTAAAATCATCTTCTAAGGTTATCATTTAGTGAGTATTTGCATGTGACACAAATATCATATAATCTTTTACCCATGTGGAGAAATATATCTGCATACTTCTTCCCTGAATATCTTTGCCATGAGATACCATCCTTTCAAGCCCTCCACCACCCAATCACACCATTCTTCATACCCATGATTTGGTTTAGAGTTACATATTTGGACAATTATTGCATATGACGTCATTAATTTCCTTGGCTCTCACATGTGTCTTACTAAATACATTTATCTATATGGTATGTACTTTAAACAATTCACACAACAAGTAGTACTCTCTACATTATCGGAAGGAGAGACTATAGCAAACTTTGGCTGTATCAAATTAGAAAGCCAACTTCAGGTGCCAATAAACTGTTTAGAGACAGTCATACTTATAATTCACTTTCTCAAGAACTACTCCTGATACCAAAATCACTATTAGTTAGGGATCTCTGGTAGAATGCAATCAATACAATGTGCATAAATTTACAAACTACTATTATAGGACCAGAAACAGAAAATGACATGATGGCCTGCTGCAGGACCAAACATAGACAAATTCAGCAACTGTTCAGCCAAGAAGGTGGAAGCCAACGATACAAAAGGGATCAAGGTTGTAGCACCAGTTTAAGCTCCAAGACCTCGATGCTCACTGGAGAGTTCCTACTATAAATTTGCATTGAAAGACTCACAAAAACTCAAAGTTGACAGCATAAAAAAGTGCACCTGCCTGTAAAGATGCAAACTTTTCAAAAAAAGAACACTTTCCTCTTCACTCACTTTTAATCCAGCTTAGGCTGTAAACCTTTTAGTTGGAGACACCTGCATCTGGACTGGATCTTATATCACCTAGGTTTGCTGGCCTACATACCAGTCACTGAAGACACACCCAATACTGTGCTTCACTAATCTGCTAGATTTTACTTAATCTGTTCTAGATACAGCTGAATTACAGAGGAGTAGTTTCTAAATTTGAGTAATACACATTATGGCAATGATTTTTGAAGACAAATTCATTTTCTTTTTCCTTTGATTACACAGCTAATTCAGCAGTAAAACAGAAGATTGTGTGCACTGCTTTAGTAATATCACAAAGATGTGTAATGAAAATATCTGTAAGAATATAAATTGGGGGCTGGGAATTTAGCACAGCTGCATAAGTGCCTGCCAAGCACAAGATCATGAGTTCAATCCCCAGTATCTATCTATCTATCTATCTATCTATATATATATATATATTAGGAAACATTTATATATATATATATATATATATATATATATATATATATATATATATATATATAAAAAAAAATATATATATATATATATATATATATATATATATATATATATATATATATATAAATTAGGAAACATTGCTATACATGTATATCCAGATAATAAGTTACAAAACATGAATATGTACAAAATATACTAGTTTATGGCTTATGTAGTGTCATAATATAAATGTCCCATTAACAATGGCTTATTATTCATCAATTATTGTTTTTAAAAAATAAACTAATGTTTCTTATACTGGGAATTAGACCCAAATACTAGTTGATATTTAGAAATGTAGTTTAGAGTACTATAAAATTATTCTGTGTTGAAAACTATAGTATCTTACAGGTTTCTTATAAAGATGTTTCCCAGTTGAGTATTTTATTTTTTTCAAAAGTAGTTATGATTTATCTGAGCAAAATATTTGCTTTGTTCAGACAGGCATAGTGAATTTAAAACTAATTATGTTATCATTGTTTATTGATATTCTATAAACTAGCATTAAATTTAAGGTGTTCTCTGATTTTACAGTGCATTACATTATTTAATTATCTTCTTTTTTTTCCTGCTATTGGAGTTTTAAGGTGTTGTCAGATGTCAAAAACTAGATCATGATAGAATAGCAGCAACAGAAAAGAAAACAATAAATAAAAGTCAAGTAAAGATGATGTTAATATTCAAGAGCAATCACACTGCAATTTTATTCAATTAATGATGCATAGGTCCAAATTTAAAACCAGATAAATATTTAGTAATTAAAACATTAAAAATAAACAAACAAAACAAATATTAAAGAACATAAAAAAGAGAGAGAAAATAGTCTCTGCTGTAAAGTACACAACCTTTACTGACAACATTGTGATTTTTTTTCTCCGCAATACTGGAGATTGAACCCAGGACTTCTCACTTGGTTGTTCATACTGACTTTGAGCTTGCAATCATCCTCAGCCTCTCTAGTAGCTGCCATTATAAGTGTATGCTACCACATCTGGCTATGACACTTTTTAAATACTGTTTCTCTGAGATTTCCTCAGCATGGCTGGGTGACATTTCACAAAAGCATAATTCAATCAAAGTATATCTACTACAGGAAAAATATGATATACCAGTCTAAAAGCCTTGGAAAAACTAGAGTTACATTTTGTAGAAAGCAAAGAATGAGATAAATTTTTACATCCTTCAGGCAATCTTTCACAAATGTTATTTTTTGAACTAAGCTTTTGCTAAACATTGAAAGGTTGTAAGTTTGAAATTATTCCCCCTGGCTGATGCCTGGAGTGCAGCTGTTCTGCACTGTTTGTTGGTTGAAATCTGCCTCATATTGTTGACCAGATCTGTTAGTTCTACAAAAATCTAGTTAAACACCCTTTTATAAAAACTGGGGAAGCCGTCAAGGACACAGGACAAAATACCACATATATTTCTTCTGTTTTCTTCATTCTAAGTAAAGTATTATGTATGCCGTTATAAATGTATGATTGTTATTTGAAAAACTCAATCTTTAATGTTAGATGAGTTCAATCCCCAGTATATATATATATATATATATATATATATATATATATATATATATATAAATTAGGAAACATTGCTATACATGTATATCCAGATAATAAGTTACAAAACATGAATATGTACAAAACATACTAGTTTATGGCTTATGTAGTATTATGTAGTATATTACTTAATTATATGTAACATAAACAAAAGTATTGGGGTATAATTTTATTTCAGGCAATAGAAACAAAATGTCTCAACTTTCACTTAAAGTTGAAATCTCAATAAAAGCCTGTCATGAGTAGTTTACAAAGAAACTGGACAATTAATAACTAGATGTGGAAACAGCCATAGCAGAGTCCTACAAAGGACATGGATGATGCTATACATTAGTAACATGTAGTTTTAGGATTCACCTAGGAAGAGACCTATGTTCAAATCCCAATTTATGCATTTATGGGAAATTTAGTTAACTTGATAAAGCTTCAGTTCTTTTATCAGTTAAATTATGATAGCATCTGCAAACTATTTTGCATTGTTCTGGAAAGGATTGTTGCAAACTTATGTTTAGTATCATTAGGTACTTAAATGTGGGCATGAGAAAACAGTAATTATAAAATATCTAAGGCTCCCTTTCAAACTGAGCTAGAGATAAAGGTATGATCACTAAATAAATTGAATGGGTAGCCCAGTGAAATACAAATAACAATTGTGAAAAGTAGGATCCCTAAATAAAAAAAGCTTCCTTATTTTAAAATGTTCAAGGCTTCCAACTTATCTTTGCAGGAAAAGTCTCTCTTACCACTCTAACTTTGAGAAACACCAGGTAATCAATAATCTAGGCAGACAAGTCTCCACCATCCTTCTGAATTTGCTGATTGAAAATAAGATCCTCTTACAGAACCAAGGAATTAAATGAAATCTTCATAAAACATAAGATAAAAAACCCAATGTTAATAGGCATACGAAGAAAATTTCTGTACTGAAAAACTAATTTTAAAAATAACCAATTACTTCTAAACTACAAATACATCAGAAAATCAAAAACAAATTGTTGTCTATCAAATTAGCAGGATCTCACAGAATGAAAAAAAATGCTCAAAAACCTAAAACAGTAAACATTAAATGCTTGGAAGCAATAAAGTTCTCTGAGTTAGAAACTAACATTGATACTATAACTTCAAACATAGAATAAAAACACAGAAAGAGTTGGAAAATATAGGATAAAATTAGAAATACAGTACCTAGGGGCCAGGGATGTAGCTCAATGGTATAAGCGTGCACCTGCCTGGCAAGTGCAAGGTCATGAGTTTGGTCTCGAGTACCCAAAAAAAAAAGAAAAAAAAAGAAAAGAAAAAAGTATCTATTAGAACACACAATATGAAAGTAATGAGCACATTAAACAAAAGAGAGAATGGAAGATTTTTAAATTATAAAGGCGATGATTTAAAAGTTTCCAAAAATGAAAACATTTATCTCTAGAATGAAAATGTCTGCTGAAAATAAAAAGGAAAAGTAAAAGGACAGCTAAAATTACTCTTGATTCTTTTGGGTGACAGTGAGCAATAATAGATAATACAATAGTTAATTAATATAATGAAGAATACAAAAATGATAAATAGGTTTCAAAACTGAACACAGCAGATTAAAAAGAAATGTTTCACCAGTTCTAAGTTGTGAGAGAAGATGTTTTTATACCCTTACCAGCAAATTTTCAGCTGACTATATACAAAAATACATTCTCAAGGACTTCATTAAACACAATTTAATGCATGTATAATAAATATGTGGCATTTGTAACATATGCATCATGTAATTTCTTTAAAAGAAAATTAGATGAATAGAATTTTTTGAAGAATAAATCGTTTGTCAATACCTCAGTAAATGTGAAAACTCAGATAGACCTTACATTTTAAGAAGCAGTTGAAATGGTTCAAAGTTTAAGTAGAAAAAGAATAATAACAACCAAAAAAAGGCAAGAGAAATATTTATCTTTAGGAAATGATCTGTCATATGCAGTCAAAATTTTCATTAAGAGCAAGTTGGAAAATGAGATATCTAATTTAAAATATGTTTTTAAAATCATTTGGATTCTGTGAAAATAACATGGAAGACATACAGTGCCTTTCTAGAACAGCAATGACTTTTTGAGGTAAGCTAATAGCTACACCTTGCTCCCTTCCCTACTCTTGGAATTATTTTAGTTAAAGGCACAGGATCTGATCTTTAGGAAGTGATGGCAAATTGGAGCATGAATTCAAAATCCTCAAAATGTGTAACTGGTCTCCTCCAATGTATAGTTTTCTGACTGAAGTTTCCATTCTTTTTGGAAAGAATGGAAAAATCATAGCCAGAAAAACTTGCAATTGTGGTAGCGTAATTACTGCTGAGCATCTAATTTGTTTTTCAGTTATTGTGCTATTTGGAAGAAAATTGGTTTTGGTCCAAACATTTGACCTAAACTGGCTGCACCTTAGTTTATCAATGACTTTTTATTGGATTTTTATTCACCGCACTGCTCTGACCTGAATATGATAGCTCACATGTATACATTGAAGCTTAACTGCCAATGTGACAGTACTGGGAGTTGAAGCCTAGGAGTGTGGGTCATGATAGGATAGTCCTTCTGAGTGGAGCTGGTGGCCTCACAGAGAGGTATGGGGGGGGATCACATTACCCTTAGGCCAAGTGTTGACTGGGCAACAGTAAGCTATCCTTGGAACAGAGAGCAGGCATTCACCAGACGTGGAATTGCTGGTGCCTAGTCTTAGAGTTCCCAGATTGACCATCTGTGAAAAGTAAATATCTGTTGTTCAGATAAAGTGTATATTTTGTTACAGTAACATCAACAGACTCAGTTACACACAATTGTTAGCCACTGATATTCTCCCCAATATTACAGCAACCACTTCTATATTACTCTGCAGATCACGCCTTTCTCGCTGTCTCCTGCCTCTCCCGTACTGAGGATGAACCTCAGGTCTTGGCACTAAGCTTCACCCCAGACTTGTCTGTCCTCCCTGCCTCCCGCCCTCCTCCTTTTCCCCCTTTCTCCCCTTCCTTTCTTCCTTTACGTCTTTGCTTATTTTGAGAAAGTGTCTCACTATATAGCCCAGCCTGGGCTTGAACTTGCAATCCTCCTGCCTCTGCGTATCAGAGTGCCTAGATTACATCGAGCATCATGACACCAAGCCTGACTACTTTGATGCTTTATTCATCAACCTAATTGCAGCAACTTGATTCAGACCATGAAGCTCTGCTCTTCTGTGTGGACCATGATTATTCTATGCTTCTCTGTTTTTATTCTAAATAACTTCGTTAGAAATTATGTCTAATTTGTTCTAGAAATAAATGACCACCATTTCTGTATTTTATTGGTACAACATAATGTGAGCTATAAATAATGTAATCAACTCCTGTCCTTGTGGTCATCTACGTAGACAGCAGAAGTCTGTCCATATTTCAGGGCCACATCACTCTCACCAGTACTTTTTACATTAGCGAATGGATTGACTTCAAATCCTCAGAATGAATACTGTTATCTCCAAATTCACTAAACCAGCATATTCTACTTTTCTGAACTTTTTAATTGTCTCTAGTAG
>PVJX010003977.1:0-100552 GCA_004027295.1 Dolichotis patagonum
GGGAGAGGAGAAGGGAGGAGAGGAGAGGAGAGGAGAGGAGAGGAGAGGAGAGGAGAGGAGAGGGGAGCAGAGGGGAGGTGAAAATGGAGGGGAGGGGAGAATAGGAGAGGAGAAGAGAGCAGAGAAGGGGAGAAGGGAGGGCAGGGGAGGAAGTGAGGGCAGGAAAGGAGAGAGGAGAGCAGCAGAGAGGAGAGGAGAAGTGAGAAGAGGAGAGGAGGAAGAGATGTTTATTATCACTCTTTTACTATGACTTCTTTTAATAAGTCATTCCTTTGGAAATAAAAAATAAAAAAATAATCTTTTGAAAAGAAGCAGCATAACAGCATTGGTGAAATTAGCCCCTTTCTTTATCTTTCCTCATGTAGGAGCTTAATCCTCAAAAATCAGCACACAGCTACTATATCTTGTTATGCAAGTACTTAGAAATCATTGTATATGATGTGGATATAATTCAGAAACTGGAAATTTAATGACATTCTGAGTATATGAAAAGGTTAATGAAAATAGCGCCTACTGTAACAAACACAATACTTGGTGCACAGTAAAAATAGAGAGGCTAAATAATATATTAAAATCAAGCATTTCAAAAATATCACTGATTTAGAAAACCAGTATGTATGTGTGTGTGCATATGTGTGTGTGTGTGTGTGTGTGTGTGTGTGTGCGTGTGTGTAGAAAATCGGTATGTCTAACAACTGACTTATCTGAAACATATGAATAAACTGAATAAATCCATACTGACCAACCAATTTAAGCTCTGCAAGAAACAATACATATATGGAAATAGGGAAAGTAAAATCAGAGACAGGCAACCTCTGAAATTTCAAAGGAATCATGAATTTGTTGTGAGTTTATAAACATTTTATAAGCGGATAAATTTGCTTGCCCTTTTTGCCAGCTGACATGAATTTTCTCTGCCATCTGCAATCACAAAGATGCAAATATGACAGCTTCATTTGCAAGCAAAAAATGAATCTAGGTCATTAAATAATTTATGCTATTTGGGCAGGTTCACACCCTTCTGAACTCTATGGGAGAGAGTTCAATTCCTTAGGTGTTTAGGTGTCAAACACCAATTGCTTAGGTGTTTGACTTTAGTGCATGGTCCTTGAGCCAGTATCTGAAATTGCCTGAGCCTATTTCACCATCTGTAAAAAGAAAAGCAGCAAAATCTACTTTACTATTCTTATACCTCTTTGCATGAATAACAGGCCTATAAATTATATAACTTGAGTGTATAAAAATATCATAAAAGTTCAAGGTTTAGGGATTAATCATGGCATTCCAAATTTATTATTTTCTTACCTGTGAGGACACTGCATCTATTCCTAAAAATAAGAGCATTCTGTGTTTTAAATTGCCCCTGCTGACCGTAAAAGGATAATAATTACAACACTAAGAAAAATTTTCATTCATTCAGTAAATTTTTAAACACTAGGTAGCAAGTGATATATTAATTACTGTGTGCAATGGTGAATGAAATAGGTACATTTATTACCCTGGTAGAAATTACATGTAATAGTGAATCCATTTATATTGTATTTAATTGTGCCTTTGTTTTATAAGACAATTTCTTTAACAAATGAATAACAGTAAGCAAATTTTTACAGACTACATCAATATGAATAATTAGTCTGCTTTAGGTCAAGACCCTATTCTTCCTTGGTTACCAGGGGTTTGGAGACTGCGATTTATGATTTAATTATCATCTACCAGTCTCAATGATTTTACACTTAGTATTTTTGCCTAGACCCAGGTCTTACATATTCAGACTTCAAAATATCTATTTTTACCACAAAAAAAACAACTTCACACAACTGAAATTTTGTTTTTCACAGGCTCAACATTCTGAATATTCTTCTCAAGGTTAAGAGAGGCCGAGCACCTGCATGAGTGATTTGCACTCTCCACAAGACATCTGGAGGCGAGTCCCCATGTCACCACCTCACTAGAGGGTCCTTAATATGACAGCTCATGGCCATTTTTGATTGGAAGTATGCCAGTTACAAGTTACCCTGTAGGGTTCTGACCAAATGCCAAACTGCCTCAAGAAAGTCTGACCACTAAACCATTTTATAAGAATTTTCCTCCCCGAGGAGAAATAAGCTTTCCTAGGAAAGACTCCGTTTTAAGTTAGGCCTATTAACAATTCACAAAATCATAGGAAATGTGAAATTATTCAATTTCTTTCTTTGGGTGAGATCTTTGACGGTGTAACAATAATAATAAGAGATCACAAAAGATGTGTGTATGTGTGTATTTTGAAAAATCTATTTTTGCCTGTAACTTTTGAAGCGAGGTAGAATTGGGTGAGATCAGATACTTTGTCTTTGTAGTATACAAAAAGACAGACTCAAAGGATAGAAAGACATTGCAGTTAATTTGTAGTTCATCAAAATCAACCTACTAGTATAAGTTCATCAAGATCAACTAAATGCAACTGAATAATGGTCAGATCAACTTAGATTTCACAGTGCTGACAGGGCAAATTTCAAACAATAATTATGGCTTTGAGTTGAGGGGTTAAAAGAATTGATCTTAAATTTACCTCAGCAAAGCCTGAATTTGCTGTTAATTAAAAGAAAGTAGTTTCTGTTTATACCTGTTCTGATTAATAAAAGACTAAGCAAGAGTTTTTTTCCTAGCTAGTATTGTCCTATTTTCTTTCTATAGCAAGTACAGAGTTGGATGAGTGAGCCATGATTCAGGTTGTTGTTTTGCGTCAAGTTCCTTAATCTATCAAGGAAGGTGGCTACACACAAATGCAGAGTTATTTTATTCCTGGTATAAAATGTGGCTGCTAAGTTTGAGATAAACATTGGATTAGAGAAATAAAATAATGATGTGGTTAAGCAGGAACTATGGGGCCAGATTTCCTCTGTCCAGTCGACTTGCCTAATTTGTTAGGTATATGGGACTGGGAAATCATTTGGTTTCTTACCAAAAAAATTAGGGTGATCATAGTGTTTACCTTGAAATTTATGATTAGTTTTAACATTTAAAAATCTCTTAAGAAGATGATTATATCAGATTTACCTTATAAATGTGTCTTTTAATAAGACAGTTTTCTTAGGTGACTCTTAATTGGATTCAAGAGCCAAACGAAAACGAAACACAAACATTTACAATATTTTGAATAAGAACAATGTCATTAAAAGGAGTAAATGACCTTTGTTACAATGACCACGTAGAAGAAAACATTAATTTGAATGTATAAGTAAGTAGAGACATGTTTTTAAAAAGCTAGTTCATTGCTCTCAAATCACACTGTAAATGATGACCTAATTCTGTCTGCTAATCGTATCAAAGATACTGTTTGTGTTGTTTAAATTCCTCTGGAACAGGAAGGGAGCTTTGAAATTAGAAAAGTGAGATCTAGTACATCAGACACAATAAAGGTTTCTTCATTTTCAAGCTATTATAATGTCATTTACTTTGAAGCTAAAGCAAAAAAAAGTGTATCTATTAAAAGTCAAGGATAGCACTTACGACAAATGACCAGAATTACTTAGGCACTGTCAATTTTGTATGCTTCACATTATGCACAAAACTTTCTTTTAAAAAATATATTGTAAACCTCAATTTATAGGAGTTTAAAAAACATTGGAAAGTTGGTGTCAATACCAAAGAATCAAAACTGGGGAAACTTATTCTAAATTTTCTTTTTGAGGAATTAGATAATCTGGCATATTTATTATTTAATTTCTTAGAATGTATTTTCCCAAGGCCAGAAAAACAGCTGGGAAGTTTTATTTGTTGTTTTTGCTTCCAAGTGGGTGGGGAAATTGTTTTGTTTATTACCCAATCCTGTGTTTTCTTCACTTTTACATTATTTTGAAACAAATATAATTTAATGATTTATTTTAAGATTAATCTGTTATTTTATCATTGATAGAGTCAGATTTAATAGATAAATTATAAAATGTAGAAAGAATATGTATACTTAATCATAAAAAGCTATTAACGAAGACTATGCAAAAAGAAAACATGACTTTGTAATCACAAAGAGAAAAGGTCCAAGTGTATTTAGCAATTGCCAATTTTCTTAATAACCTACCCTCATGTTAAAATACAAATCTCTGGGCTGAGTAAAGCTAGCAATATTCACATTATCTCTTATCACACATTATTCCTCTCATTTACTTAGAGCTTCATTGCTTTTCCTGAATTCACCAAAATTTCTCCTCCATTATTTATGGTTCTCCAATAAAAAAAAAAAAAAAAAAACAAAAGAGCCAACAAGATATGTGTGTGTGTGTGTGTGTGTGTGTGTGTGTGTGTGTGACAGAGAGAGAGAGAGAGAGAGAGAGAGATATGAAACATTAACAATGTTTGGTTTGGGCTGGGGATTTAGCTCAGTGGCATAAGCGCCTGCCTGGCAAGAGCAAGGTCGTGAGTTCGATCCCCAGTACCGCAAACAAACAAACAAACAAAAAACACACTAAAAATAACAACCTTTGGTTTAAAGGAATTCAGCCAGCAAGATTGTGTCTTGCTTAGGGGGAGACCAGTGTTTAACGCATTCCAGCATGAAATGTACAGGGCAAGGCCCACCCACATTCATCACTGCGTAGGATAATCTATGTAAAAAATTAAGTCAACCAACTTAAATGTTAGTCTCTTCTAAAAAACTACACCCTCATAGCGATAACCATTGATGGTGAACATTGTGCCATGTATTTATTGTCCATTTGTACTTCTGAGAAGTTTCTATTCATTTCAGTTCCCCATTTTATGACTGAGTCTTTTCTTTTGGAAGGGCTTAATTCTATTCAGTTCCATGTATATGTTCCAGATTCTCACTGACAATATTGTTTCCTTAATATGTACACCATCTCTTCACTCTATTGGTTGCATCCTTTGCTAAGCATAAGGTTTTAAATTTAACATAATCCTGTTTGTTAATCTTGATGTTATTTCTTGTACACCTTTGTTTCTATTTAGAGAGTCCTTGTCTAGGACTTCAAGAGTTTTACCTATCTTTTCTTCCAACAGATTAAGTGTTTCTATTTTCCTATTTAGACTGATCTATTTTGATTTTAGTTTCCTACATGATGAGAGAAGTAGGTCTAGCTTCAAACTTACGTATGTGAGTAGCCAGTTTAACCATCACCACTTCTCGGCTCTTTCGGAGGTTCTTCTTCCTCCAGCATATTTTTTATCCCTTTTTCAAAGATTAGATGGCTAAATGTGCCTGGGCATGTTTCTGCATACTCTATCTTGTTCCATTAATCCACAGTCTGTTTTTGTGTCAGTACCACGCTGTTTTTTCACTGTACACTTTAATATAAATTGAAGTTCAGGATTGCGATGCCTCCTGTTTTGCTCTTGTTGTTCAGAGATTCCTGAAAAAATATAAATATAAATTCCATTTGACTCAGTTTTTCCCTTTTTGATATCTTCTCAAAAGATTTAAAGACATATTACTGTGCTACATGCATACCCATGTTGGTAGCAGTGGAATTCATAATAGTGACCTATATGTTCTTTCAGCCTATATATCCATCAACAGATGAGTGGATAAAGAAAATCTGCTATTTACACTCAATGGAGCACGATGCTGCTACAAAAAGGTATACATTTGAGTCATGTATAGGAAAAGGATGTAATTTGAGGCCATAATGGTAGGTGGAATAAATTGCACACAGCTTAAATATCACCTGAAAAGCCTCACCTAAAGTGTACCTAAAAAAGAGCAAAATAAATGCTAATAATAGGAAATATTTTTTACTTATAGGAAGAGGACCAAGAGACAGAGTAAAGAAAGAGAAAATAGAAGTAAAGGAGATGAAAAAAGTATTAGAATGTTGTTTGAATATGTACCATTCCTCACTGCCCCCAGCGAATGTGCTCATTATGGATGGTAAGCATGTACTAATAAAAATTAAAATAAAAAAAACTCAGAAAAAAAAGGGTTTGTCCCACAATCTCCAAATCATCCTTTAATTTTATATCCTGTCCTAAATCAGCTTCTGCCAGTAGCTCAAGACCCATATGCATATACTCAGTGTCTGGAAACCAGTAATAAAACACTTTATCATTCTATTCCTTTAGAAAATACTTCAGGGGTTGCTTGAATTGAAATAATTTGTGTTAGATGCCTATTCTGTAGCAGTCTCTGTGTTTGTGTAAGAGACAGTGCTCAAATGAACAAAGCCCACATTATATTCTAACTACTGAAACTGGACAGTAAGTCAGATTTATAAAAGCTGGATTACCTAATTCTAGATTCCCACAAAAATTGCAGGTATACTATGGAAAGCTTTATGTATCCTTTTCCCAGTTTCACTAACTTTCTGCATGAGTGTGGTTTATTTGTTAAAATCAATGAGCCAATATTTATATATCATTATGAACAGGAATCCAAGCTTTATTTAGACTGCCTATGTTTTATCCATCCAAGACAGCATACATGTAGTCTTCATTTGTTTAGGTTACACTTGGCTGCAATGGTTTTCAAGTCTGTTTTTAACAACCTTGACAGTTTTAAAGAATAATTTTAAAGAATAATTATCAAATACTTGACAGAATAATTTTCAAGTGGAATTTGTTTAATTTTTTTTCATCATTAGACTCTAGCTATGTGTTTGGAGACAGAACATCACAGAAGAAATTGCTATTTCAAAACATCACATCAAGGGCATACAACATTGTCAAAACTTAATATTATTATTGTTAACCTTGATCATCTGCCTCAGGTTATGTTTCTGCACTGCAAAGTTACTCTATTTCTCCCCAGTTCTATACTCACTTTCCAGAAGAAGGGTATGATATGTAGACCCTACTTAAGGAGTTAGGATTTTTACTTCCCCTTCTTAATTGGAGAGTATCTTTATAATGTATTTGGTCTTTTGCATAAGATATTCGTTTATTCTCCCCAATTTAATTATTTGTTTGTTTATTTGTTTGATTGATCATATCAGCATACATTCATGGTTATTTTATAAACATTGAGCTAAAATCCAGTGTTATGATTTATTTTATTGCTTATATTTTCGAGCTCTACTTGCTGGAATCTGTCAGTTGCTTCCTATGTTACTTAATGTATCTCTAAAGTTGTGAGATTTCTATTTTTTTTTTGAGCACTTTCTTATTTTCTGACACTATAAGATGTTCCAGCAATGGATTTTAAGTATAATGATAAGAATGATGAATGACTACGCAAAACCAAAGAGACCAACTACAGGTATCAAAATCTTTATAAATAAACTAAGAAGATGTTAAAATATTAACATCATCTTGTGTTATTAAAGATGTTTGAACAAACCTAAGATTCTGTTCTATGTATATAAAATGTTTTTTTAATTTTCCTTCCAAAGTGTCTGACCTAGATTTTTAGGTTACATATGCCTTGACTTATACAAAAGTACTTTAAGAAAAGTCTTTACATAATTAAGCACTGAGGATGATGTTCCAACTCTAATGCTGAGATCCACACATGGAATGTGCTTCGTTCAGTTCACATATCCAATTCAATAGTTAATATAGAAGATGTCAAATGAAAAGTTGTTTGCCTAAGGCCAGTATAAAAACAAATCTGCCTTATAGAATTCAGTTTTCATATAATTCAAATATTTCCTTTTTGTTTGTTGTTTTCTATGACACTGGAGGTATTGGGAATCTTACTGAATTTAAAATACAAAACTCACAGGGAACAATAATGTGAGAGAAATCAAGGGCTTGAGCAGACTTCTACTGTGCTAAAGGTAGAGTATATGTCTACACTAACCCTCCTGTTTAGGAAAACAAAAGTTTAGATAAAATATAAAGAAACATCATGATAAAAACATGAAAGAGTACATGGAGAAGTGAGCAAATATAAATATATATATATATATATATATATATATATATATATATATATAAAATTATATCTCACAACAGTGCATTTGTGCATTTGTGTTTATGGTTATTTCATGAACCACTGCAAGAAGGTATCAGAATTATCAGAAGAAAAGACCAAGACGATTGAGCCCTTCTACAGAGATTCCTCTTTGGGGGCATTGTGATGACATATTGACACTGTTTGCAAAAAAGAACATAGACTCATCAGGAATCCAATTTGTTGGAGGTTAATAACATTTAGTATTTGATTGAAAAGGTCTGTTAGCACAGGATTTAGAAAATGTATGGATAATTTAGACACTGATGAGGGGAAGCTAACGAATGCCAATTTAGTTGTTGTACCTTCAACGAACAATTTCTGTTAAGAAAAGATTATATCAAATTTCTGAGTACTGTTATTAGGAAAAAGATAAAACCTTACAACCACTATATTTTCTCAAAAGGAGAAGCTAGACATGATATGCTACTAGCATTTCCACATTTTGAAATAGGGTTTGTATTTTTTTCTTGACATTCTGTTGAGAAAAAGACTTGATCTCTAATTTTCTCCCTGGAATCACAAAAAAAGTACCCTTAAACTGCACTGTAAAAGTTAAAACTGATAGGATTCAAGATTTGTGTCTTTAATAAGTTAATGATTACCTAGACATAACAATACTGGTTAAATCTGTACAAAGAATTTATACCATTTTCAGTTGCTTATAAATAAGATCATGAAACATATTCAAGAGAAGACAATCAACATATTTCAGTATGACAGGCAGATAATATATTCTTTAACTACTCAAAGCGTTCAGTGTTAATTATATACTGATAGCGAGAAAAATATTAACATCATCTTGTGTTATTAAAGCGCATTAATCTGTAACAATTAACACAGAACTACAGAATTTGACATAGGAACTGACTTCAATTATTATTCAACATTTTGACCAAGCACTACTAAAATTTTGCTAAGCAAACCCTATTGAATATCTGTCTCAGAAATGCTTCAATCGATAAGAAAAACAAAATTTATTTGACTTGTAGTCAAATTCTAATTCTACTTTCACTCTTTCTACAGGCTATATAATTACAATTAACCACTGATTAATGCTGTAGTTAATAAGAAGTGAAGGCATTCTTCAATTTTCTCCCCAAACCTTCAACAACTATTAGACAAAATTTATTTCTTGTTGACAGAAGTAGGGGAGTAGACTATTTTTTAAAGTTATATAATTTCAGTTTTGTTCTTTTTTATTTTAATTCAGAAATATAATTTAAGCACATCAGATTTTTCTGCAAGGTGACATATTTTAATAACATATTCTACTTTGTTTTAGTCTGATCAAAAAGTGATTGGATATTTTTAATCATTCAGTATATTACTTTTCCAAATAAAATTCCATAGTAATGAAAAATTTTTGGAAAAGTGATGAAATCTTTAAAATAATATGTTTATTATCATTACATTTTCTTCCTTTCATGAGTGATTTAGTTCTACTGCCTGGAATAAAAAGACAATAGAAAAGGAAAAAGTGGAAATAAAGCTCTATTAAATAAGGAAGGAAATCGAGATTGAAGGCAGGGGAGGGAAATAGTAAAAAAAAGAAGCAAGATAAATCATTTACAGGTATAAATTCCCCATGATGAATGTGATCATTATATGTATTAATAAAGTTTTAAAAAATCATTTTAGTTGATGTAGTTGGGAGAATATTGTGGGAAATTTTGGAAATCAAGTTTATCTGTACAACGAACAAATTTAATCACAATTAGAAAATATTTAGTGTTAGCTAAACTAATTGAAGAAGGATCTTTATCGTATGGTAGTCTTTGCATTTTAAACTCCCTAAGCTTTGATTGATTTAACTCTTTTCTGCATCAATTAATTATCCACCTTCTGTGATGGTGACAGATGACTGGAAATGTTATGAATACCATTCGTTAGAACAAAATTGTCTTGTCACTATTAATTCCACTATACCACCTCCTTTCAGAGAGACCCAATTCAGAATGGGTAGAAGAACAAGGCAAAAAGCAACAAGACTAAACTGATATTATATTATCTAGAGTGTATTTTTTCTATTTTCTTTTTCTCTGCAAGTTGAGCAGGATACAGAAGTTGTATACTTTTAATTTTGTGCAGTGTTATGTATTCAGATATTTCAGTGGATGATATATCTCTGTCCAAAGTTAAGAATCTATTGACTCAAGAAAGACTGCAGTTTGTCTTCCTCTTCATTCCTAACTCCCATGTCCACACCCTACCTCATTCTCCTAGCAAGTGCCCAAAGCCCTTCTTCACTCAGCATTTCCTGTCATCAGCGCCAAACAACATTTTCTTTCTGGGCTGAGCTGTACTTTTCGTTCTACACAAATTACCTTCTTTGAAGTCTTTATTAATAAAGATAAAAGGTGACTCTCAGAAATGTTAAGTAACTCCTCAGAGATCACCTTTCTAGTAAGAGATGGAATAATATTTTTCAATAATGATCAGATGTCATATTCCTTAGTTTGATTACAGGTAAGAAATGAATCAGAAAACTTTAGGGAAATGATTCTACAGATCTGTAATGAGTACCATGGTCATCACAGTATATATGTATAGCAGCCCTGGAGTTCTACAAATGTTCAAACTGGCAAACTGTATATGGTGGCTTTCATTTTCTTGGTGAAGGGAAGAAATCTAGTAGGTTGCATAGATTTCAAATTTGATAGTGTGTAACAGTTGAATTTGAAGGAATGAAGAGAGGGAGATGTCAAGGATGATTCTGAATCTAATTCTGAAAGCTGCTTTTAGTCTTAATTGTATTTAGAGTAAGGGACAATGGGCATATAGCAACTGAGGAAGAAAAAGTGATGGTAACATTATTAGAAACTTTGAGCTTGAGACACCAGCAAGTAAAATTTATGTACAGTTCCTCACAACATGGTAAGTGGATCTAGAATGGGAATGGAGAGAGTGGGGAGAGAGACAGAGAGAGAAATGGAGGGACAGTTTCACATATAATACTGGCAGAAAAATATGTATTGGTGTCATGAGATTCCTTAAAAACATATTGGATGGAAATCTATAGCAGTAAAGTAGGAAACACTCAAGAAAAGATGATTTGTCCTTCAGAAAATAGAGTAGTTAGTAAAATATTTTTTAAAACTATATGGAATTCAGACTATTAGATTTCTAATTATGTAGACCGCAATGAAAGATCTTAAACAGATGCAGATATTACAACAAAATGACATTCAAAGGAAATAGAAGGTAAGTACCAAGAAATAGTCATTTGGTATCAAGAAAAGCAGATTACTGGTGTAGATGAAGTAGCATAAATATTTGCATTTAGATAGCTATACAGTCAGCTAAATTCATTCATTTATGTAAAAGGCATTTCCTATTACTACTCTCATATCACATATCTTAGCTTGTGTCTCAAACAGATTAAATATATCCATATGTTAAGGATACTCTGGGTAGTCTGAGGTTTTTGAAGATCTAGATTTCAAAATATGGGCAAAATCTAAGCTTAAATTTTCATCTGTATGAGACAGGAAGAAAGAAAGGAGAGAGAAAGAAGGGATGGAAGGAAATAAATGAAGAGAAAGAAGGAAAGGTTGTTTTATTATCCCATTTCTCTATTCTCTGCAGTAGGAAAAACTAAAAGAAAAAAAGAGATTTAGAAAGTTTGTTGTTGCTGTTGTTGTTTATATACATCACTGCATACAAAATTAAATTTATATATCATTTTTACTGCCTACCTACTACATGAAAAAGTAAGCTTCGTGGGGAGGAAAAGACTTTGGCCTTTTCCCCTTTTGTATGCCCAGCACAAAGTAACAAAGGAATATAAGTACCTGACACAAAGCAAGTGCAGACCACACTGCTAATGAAGTTTTTTCATGGTGATTGGTTTTATTGGAAGAAAACATCTCTGCATGAAGAAACCAACTGTACCTTCACAAGGAAGTCCCAAGCTTTTCAGTTTTTCTTTCATTACTTTTAATTTTTTTTCTTAGTAAGTGTTTATAGTACATACTAGCTATGTTTATCAAGGGGATTGGTACCTGAACATAGTATATTTAAGTTTTTTTACTTCTCTATTCTCTCCCCAATTTCCTCCTTCCTTTTGACTTTGAACTTTCAAAGGCCAAAATCCTGGGAATTGAAGAATGCGGAAAGGACTTTCAAAGTTTATTTGGCCAAATGTGCTTTGACTTCTAGCCACCATATTTAAAGTCCATCATTCTATAAACTGGCTCACTGTTCTCTGGGGGCATATATTTAAATGTAAAATGTGTGTGCTTATGGGACTCATCTAAAATACAACAGATATTAGGATTTGACATAAATGCAATCCCCTGCCAGCAATAAAAAGGGAAAATAAAAAACAAGAGCTTAAGATTATTAAATTAAGACATCACAAAGAAAGATTAATACTAGATTTAAATTTTACTACTACTGTATTTAAATCTAGATTCAATGTTTAAAAATTTTAAGTATTTTCACTGATTTGCCAATATTTTTGACATTAGATCCAAAAGCACAGATGTATTGCATTATAGTCTCCATAAATTGTCTTCAAAGTGTGTAAACTATATATGTATATATGCATGATGTATATATGATATCCATATATCATATATTTGAAATAAATCTATTATGTCAGGAAATAAATCTGCAAATCCTCAAACTTCAAAATATGAAGATAAGAATTACTGATAAAAGAAACTAGTTTTTTTTTACTCAGAAGGAGTCATTTTCTTTCATTCAATAACCATGTACATGTAGAAAGTATGTATTAAATACATGCTCTGCTCCAATGAGACCCTTACCACACGGTACAAAAAGATCCAGACTATGTAGTCTCTTTTAGTATGCTAACGTCAATAACTGTTATAAAGCATCTAGCTTAGGACTCCATAGTCTTTTATGTATTTTCATCAACTCTGATTTTACTCCACTGACATTCAAATCAAATAACATCTCGAAGATCCCAAATTTATTGGATGATCCCAAAATTTATTTATTTCATGTTTATGAAAATATATTTAAAGAAAATGAGATCATGTATTTTTATTTTGTGGTATAATATCATACATTATTGATTGTCAGCTTTCCTTTTACTTGTTAAAATATGCAGCATTTGCTCCTCATATTTTAAGTGTTTTGCACATTTACAAAAATAAAAGTCAGCACTTTAAAGTCATTATGATACCCAATTTTATCCAAATGCAAATGTATAAGTTTTATCCTTGCAAATTAACAAGAAAAGTACATAAAAAACAATCTCATTGGAAATCTACTCTCTTCTACTATTCACAGTATTTTTTTATTTCCACAAGAGTTTTAACTGTTTAAAATCATCAAACTATTTGTAACCAAAGATTTAACTCTCTTCATGTATTTAATCTGCTAAGTCTTTTGTTTTTCTATTTACAGAATGAACATGTCTTTTGACACAGGAAAATATTACTTTTGTGGATAATTTTCAGATTTCATCATTGTTTTCCTGATGTATGAATAATCAGGTCAAAGATCTAAAGTCCTTATGAGATAATGGCTGTTGGTTGCAGATTTTTTTTTTTCCTTTCCACACTTCTTTGTCACATAACATAATGTGGAAATAAGTCATGATCCCATTCCTTATTCTTGTAATCTCCCTACCTGGATGACATCACAATACCTGTGGCGACAGTGAGACATGAGACTCTTACAATGAAAAGATCTTTTTGGCTTTTACCATAGGCTCATACATTCTCAATTTTAACACCACAAACTAATATTCAAGATCATTAAGGAAGCAAATTGATTCTTATATCGTGAAAAACTAATATGTGTAGAAATGTGCTTTGCATTTGGGTTTTTTTTTTTTTTCTTATTTTAAAGACTTCATCACTGGATCTTTAGCTAAATGATTTTCATTAGATAAATGTTTTGTTACTTTAAATATTCATGTTAATCTGCCTTTTCAACAACATATACTTTTCAGCACAAATTTACTTTTATTCTTGCATAACACATGCATTTAACTCTTCAATAGCTTCTAAAATTGTATTTTGCATATATTCTGTTATCAATTTTAAATCCTGAATATATTAAAATTGCCCTTTATCATGACATTCATTTTGATTCACTCCCAAATTCATATTTTTGCCTTGCTTCTCTTTGATTCCATTTGGGATCATTTTGTTATTGTTGTTGTTTTTTCATTACTAAAAGTGTGTATATTGTTTCTGAGGGGTCAGTCTGCTAGTGAATATTGAATTCTTTATATTATAACTCTCAAAACTAGCTTCCTCTGAATCAGCTTCTATTAAATGTTGTTTGACAAATTCTAATTTTCTCATTTGCTTTCTGTTACATGCATCATTATCTTTGATCACTGATGTAAATAATTATTTTCAAAAGTACTTTGAGCCCTAAAGTGTTGCCATGTGTTTGTTGGACAGAAGTATGTGCTGAAGACTAAGAACAAGATTTGAGAACTGTGTGGATTAGTTATCTAGATAGCCAAAGTCCATTTCCTAAGAGACTGCCTAAAGATATACATTTTAGTTTCCTGCCCAGCAAACAATGTTGCCTTAGGTCTTCTACTTTTAGCTATCAATGAAAATTTACTGTCATCTTTCAGCTTTGGGAGTTTGTTAAATGGCAGCTTCCTCCTGAAATGCATCCTAAGAATCAGCAGAAGTTCCCTACACACAAAAGGCAGTGTGATCAAATGTATCAGAAAGGGTTCCCGTTCCTGGAGGACCAAGATACTGACTCTTGTTGTACACTACTATTACAATCAGTTTTTTAAAGTTATTTAAGATTCATCTGCATTGAAATGTAGAAAAATACAATCAGTAACTTTGAGTACCACGAATTTATTTTCTTCCCTTTGGATTTCTTTGTAGATTGTAAATTTCCTAAGATTCTGTGGCTTGCCTTTTAAATTAACAAGTTTATTGTACATTTTAGGTGTACAAAGCGATCACATTCGTCATAGGGTATTGGTACATACCATTGGTACATACTCTACATGATGTATGTTGATTCTTTTTTCCTCATCCTTCTACTCTGCTTTCAATACCTCTTCCCCTTCTTATTTAACAAAAGCTTTGTTTTCATTTTTTCCTAATTTTCTCTTATTCATAAATTATATGTTAAAAAGCAAAGAATGTATTTTCTCTAAAAGTGTTGTATGGAAACTTGCTTGCATGTGTTGCATAAAATTCTTCCAAAAATAAAAGTTATTCAAAAGGATATAAAGTTCTGCAAAGTGTATTCTAGACAATGTAAGTGTTAGCCCCTGCTTATAACACATGCTTGCAATAAATATTTACAAATGGACCTGCCATGAATCAAGAATTTATTCCATGCTTTCTTTTTAAGACAATCTTATTCTAAAAATTGGTGTTACAATGTTTAAAATAAGCCCTGAATTAAAAGAATTTCAAACAGCATTAATTATTCATTTATTTCCTCAGTGTAAAAATAAAGCTCAACCAAGGAAAGCAGTCTTCAAATATCTTATAGTAGAAGTAAAATATCAAATGTTAATAGAAGAAAATTTTCTAAAGTATATCCTTTGTGCAATAAATGCCATAATCTGAATGAGTAATATGAATTAATTGTAGAAAGGCATAGAGTAGTGGTCCATACAATTTGTTCCTTTTTCTTCTAGTATCAAGTTGCATTTTGCAAAGAATCTGTAAATACCTTTGTACAGGTGGTAAAAGGAAAAGGATTTTTATTCTTAACATCATTGTCATGAGGTCCAAATTGAATTATTGCCCTAATCAATCACCTCTCATTAATTCCAGTTTTGGTTTCCTAATCACTCTTGGCAACATCTTCAATTTCTTTGTAGATGTTGCATTGTTTTTTAGCTTAATCTTCTGGAAGTTTTTCCAGAAAAACTGGAAGTTTTTCAGCTTAATCTTCATGATTTTACAAGCATTATTTTATTCACAGTTCACAGAAATAAAAGAAATTGCATACAATTTCATTATGCTCTAAAATTGTTTCTAGTCAGGGCAGCCAATGAATTGTACCTTTAACATAAAAAAGAAGGGTTGAGTGGATTATTAGGCTACTAAGATGGCTAGAATCATTTGGAAAGCAGAAATTTACTCTTTGTTAACTAATCCTGTAACCGGATTTTTCTTTATAAACCAGTGACTTTGAAACTCACATTCAGTCATTCTTGATATTTGGATAAATAAACCAGCACATGTTTTTCAATTCTAAATTTGTTCTGGTTTTTTATTCTGTTTTCATCACAAAACATGTTGACCAGATGGTTCTATGCAAAATCTGAATGTGAAAGGTTTTTAAGACCAATTTCTTTTTTTTTTTTTTTTGCAAATTCAGCTTACTTCATTATATAGAGCCAATTGTTTATTTGCATCACACCTTATATGAAAGATTTTAATATGTGTGTACATGGGTAAAGAAACTTTAAAAAAACCATAAAATTAATAGATGGGGAAATTGGAATAAAGAGAAAAGAGAAGGAAACATAAGATAAAGAAAATATGACATTAATAAATAAGCTTTCCAAAGAGTTTTTAAAAAATTTTTTACTTTCTTCAGAATATAAATGTGACTCTAAATCTTCCAATAATTAAAATAAAATGAATGTGAGCAGCAACACAATTAAGTAAAAAATAATTGTTTAGTGCTGAGGGTTTAGCTCAGCGGCACAAGTGCCTGCCTGGCAAGTGTGAGGTCGAGTTCAATCCCGAGTACCAAAAAGGCCAAAAATCACAAAAAAAAAAGTTGTTTAAGGGACATGCCACTCATACAATAAACAGAGAAATTATATCTGTAAATTCTAAGAAACCTTTAAAAATGAAAAAATTTTGCTGTATCATCCATATAATAATTCTTACAGCAAACAAGGCATCTTGTTTCACGATGTATTTCAGCATAACAAGCTCTTTGGGTGAATGGGAAAAGATCATTTATTTCAAGAATAGCTATGTGGGGGGCATTTGATGTAAGGCCAAGTACACAGTTTTGTTTTGTTTTCTTCTAGTCTGGTTTAAACAAAGCTTCTGCAGAATATTCTTTTCCCTGTAAATGATGGTGCTTTCCATTTGTATTCAAAAAGTAGTGATTCCAAATTTTTAAGTTTTGGCAGATGGCTATTTAAATTTCAAATGAAGCACAGAGCCAGCAGCAACATGAATCAGCTGAGTTGGAATATGAGGAACCAGCACATTTGGGACTGGAGTGTCACACCTGTGAGAACCTGCCAGAGAGTGCAGTTGGCTGCACCCTCTTCCTTGGAATAAGGGAATACTTGTGGAGAAACAGTGTTTGCAGAAGCATCTAAGCATGTGCTGTGATTTATGTCATGTAAGAAGTGTCTGCATGATATTTCATAGTCAGTACCTCACTTAGGGAACTGCATCCATGAAGGGGAGCAGGAAAACTAATTTACATGAAAGCTATCAGGAGCTGCCATTTGGCTAGTTAACACATATTGATGAGTTAGATATGATTAGTCTTTGCTTTCATGTGGTTCAGATATGCACAAAGTTCAGTAACAATTTATGTACTTAATATTATTATCCTGTTGGTGTCTTGTCCAGTTTCTTGCTGTCCTAAAACAGAATTAAGCAGGACACCCAAGAGTTGCAGAAGGATGGATGATTTAATTGAAAGACAAAAGGCAACACACACTCCACAGAGTGCGACAAGGCCAGCTGAGAATACCTCACTGCTTCAGGGAGCTCAGTTTTGAAATTTTGAAGCCTTAGGGATTGGGGTGAGATTGAAGGTTTGGTCTGAGGTATGACTTCTGCCAGTGAGTGGCTTGACTTGGCCCTTCCACCAGAGACGGGGTTGTAGACCTGTTATGGCCCTTGGAGCAACAGTCATGGTGTCCAAAGTCCATAGAATGTGGGAGGGTGGTGGTTGGGGGAGCATCAATGACATGCTAGTTAGAAGTAGGGTAAGCCAAGAATTGCAGAAGACCACTGGGCCAATGCGCAGGGATTAATTGTATATCAGCTAAATTACCTTTACTCATGGCATTTAGACCTGGGTATTCTGGTCCTGGGCTAATGCTTTAGCTCAGAAGGAGAATCCAGTCTACTTTTCCAGATGTTTCCTTGATTACCTTATGCCTCAGATCTAGCCCAGAGGGTAGGCTCCAAAGCTAGCTGGCTCTGTCTTCTCTCTCCAAAATTTTCCTTTGATACTTCCCACCTTAACATCATTCTCCAAAAACATCATGGTTTAATTACATAAGAAGCTTTGATGATACAATTTAAGTTCCAGATTTCGTGGTACATAAATTGTGAGTAATAACATTTAGTTTCAACTTTAATATTCGTTTTTCAACCTACAAATCACTACATAAATAACTGACATACATCATAATCTGTCACCAGCTATTTCATGTCACATTCGTGGTGATTGTTTTTGAGCTTCTCTTCACAGCTCTGTACCAGGACAACAAAGTGTATAATTGGGCTGTCTCCATATTTCACAGTGGTCACTCGTATGACATTTTACAAAAATAGGTAATTGGAAGAGAAAAATCACTAAAAATGATAGGAATGCCACAAGAAGAAAGGAGGAGAAAAAGAAAATTGGTAATACTATAAATGAAACTTGTATGAGTGGGACTTATGGGAATGTTAAAATTGTCACTCAGGAGACTGAACACACAGTCAGAAAAATAAGGGGGAAATTGTTGACACGATAAAGAGAGCATTTGTGTTGAAAAATCCTAAGATACTGAGGACTTGATGCTGCCATACATTTTGCATTAGGAGATACCCCAGAGATGTTTCATTGTGTGGAAAATTCAAAGACTAAAAGAGCTTCTGAAGACTTTGGAAAGAGCATGATAACTCACTAGTGCATGAAAAAGATGCTAATTTCATATACTGACTTAGACACAAAGAACCACTTTTGGCTAAGTATTTCATACAAAAGAAAAAAAAATAACAACTGTGGTTCACTATGTCTTTCAATTTTTAAATTTAGTATACTAATTAGATATTAGTTTTTACTACATTGTGTAAGAATATATTTTTAATCAATAATAAAAAAGTGTAAAGTTTTGATAAAATTTTTTAAAGGTAACAGCAAAAAATTAATATTTCATTGATTATAAAAACAGGTTTATATTGTTGTAAATGTCATTTTTACAGTCCCAAACAACCATTCAAAGAGACAAGTATTTGAAATAACAATTCCAAGTGGGTAAATAAATCAATGAACTAACATATTATATTGGTAAAATGGAAATAGGTTTTATGTATGAAGGAACATTTTGAAATATTAAGAAAGCTAGAAAACATGAAATTGTGTTCATTTTAGCTGTACTTGTAAGTTCCTCAAATGTGACAAAAAGAAAAACTAAGAGATCAAAATGTAAACATGTATTTATAGAATATGCAAAACACAAATAACCAAGGTGGAGAATTCAAAGAAAAAAAAATCACAAATATCTCAAGCAGTAGCTGTCATAATAGAGACAAACAACTTCAGAAAACAGATTGTATCAAATTGCAACAACTAAAGTATACATAAGCATACAAAACATAAAAGGAAATAACCAGAAAGTAAGAAGTCCTTTAAATCTTCTTGGAAGTTAAAGTTTCAAGGTAGAGTAAGTAATTATTTATTCTAATAGGATCGGAATAATCAGGAAAAGTCTGAGGAAACTGGCAAAGTCATGAGCATGGATTGAGAGAGAGGAAATTAAAAGTTTTCTGGGAGAAATGTATAATGAAAGTTTCAAATATCTGGATGTTATGACCCAATTTAATCTTTGGAACTTATATTCACAAAACAGTAATGAGTCAACCATAAAATTTAAAAACAAAGCTGGTCACTTTTAGGCTATTTTGAAAATAAAATGTAACTTCAATAAGCAATAAAAGAAAGATCAGTGGTTGCATTTTCACTTAATGAAATGTTCAGGAAATACAAAGAACTTCACAAAACCTTTTTCTATAGACATTTAGCTCCATGTATAGTAACACGAGGAACATGTAGGTTCTAAAATTCCTTTCTGTATGAATACTGTCAATAGACAGAAGAATCTGATAGAAGTCACTTGAGGGAAAAGAATTACTCAGAACAGAAACAACAGAGAGGGAGAGGAGAGAGAGAGAGAGAGAGAGAGAGAGAGAGATTATAGATACTTTAAAATGTAGCTGTAGTGTCAGGATTAAAGGTTAATAAGCTGCTCAAAGATGAATCCTAAAAGGTATGTGATACTAAACGTTTCACCCATCTCCTAGCACTGGACTAAGGAAGTTGTACACGCTCAATAATGCTTGATGATCCAGTGAAATCAGTTTGCCCAGCTGGCATGGTAATTAGTTCAAGTGACTTTTAAGATTTCAGGGGAAGGGTAAAAAGTCTGGATGACTTGGGAAAAAAGAAATACATAATCTTTGGGAATTTGATATTTTAATGGCAAAACCAACATATGTTGAACTAGATCCTAAGAGATGAAGAATAAATTTAAAATATGTGCAAACAAAGCACTACATATAATGACTTAATAGTCCAATATTTTAATATTAACTCTATTACTGATAAAGAAATATTTGATTCATCAAGCACCTGCTATCCTGGACAAAAATATAAATTTATGTTATGCTATTTTTTGAATAAAGTTCTAGATCTCATAAGATTTTGGGTTCATCATTTATTTTCTACCTAGAATAATGTGATAGTGTTAGATGAGCTAATGCTTCTTTGTCTCTATTGTAATTTTTTTCAAGTCAGAAATGATTTGAAAAATTTATGAAACCAGTAGTCACATATAAGTATTTGAACACATGAGGATCAAAAGATTACATTAATTTAAATTACTAGTGTCCTATTTTGGCAATGTGTCTTTTCAAATGCTGATACATTCTCAATAATTAATTTGCTCATTCCACTAATGTGCACTGTTCAACTGTTTTATATTTGTGAACTATAGGTACAAACATAATAGGATAAGAAGAAACATAGCAGTTGACTTCTTTACAGTATTGTGAGCTAGAAAAAAATATGTAAATATATAAATATAACAGAAGAAATATGAAATCTTTTGTTGTCATTTTGCAGAAAAATTCTTCCTTAAATAACATTTATGGATTTGCATTCAGAGAAATCACACTTGGATAAACTGATCAAAAAGTATTTCTTGGAAGAGGTCATGATTAAGTTTGAGTTGAGTTTATATTCAATTACACACGTTAACAGGATGAATTAAAATCACATTCCCCTCCAGAGGGAGATCTGATGTAAGACAGTGACTGTGGCACAGATTTTTAGAAGGCTTAGAAATTAACCTTTGCATTATCTCAGGGGATTACCTTAAACATTTTTATTTATTTATACCAAACCTCATTTTCCTTACCAAAAAGAAATGCAAAACTGTAGCAACTTGGTTGGCAGTCACAAGGAATAGCACTGATAGTAGGAACTTTACTGCTAATTCTTCTTCCTACTTCTCAGAAATATTTTCTTGATATATTAAGACTATATATGTGCAGTTTTCGTATTCATTGAAAACCTCTGTGATTAAGATATTGTTATTATAAAACAGTAATCTAGAAATAAAATCACAAATGGAATACATTTGACTACTTTGTACTCTAGTGAATATGACCTACAATTCAAGAAAAAAAAATACTTCCTGGGTTGTGAAGTTGGATTTGATAAATTGAAATCCAATTTATCAACTTGACCAACTAGTAACGTGAGACCACAGAGAATCTCTCCAATCCTCATATTCTCTCCTTGTAAAAGAGATAGCAATATCCTTTATTTCATAATATTGTGAAAATTAAGTTCTAAGTACTTTTAAAATACTTTGCAGATAATTTGTCATTACAATTACTGCTTAACTGTTACATCAACTATTAGTTTTTGTCTTTTGGAGATCTATTGAAATTATACATGAGGTTAGTTATAAAAGCAACGAGGAGAATAAGAAACATCTTCCTGTAAATATTTTAAGCCATCTTTAGTAAATAAGCACTATTCTGAGAAGGATGTTGTATAACATTGGATGAAAATGTGAGATGTATCATCACAAGTATACAATGGAAAAGGAGGTACACATGTTCCTCAAGCTATAATAGGATTGTGTCCAGGTAAAGTCATCATAAACTGAAATATTGTAAGTCAAAAATGGAGTTAACATATCTATGTAACCTACAAGCATATGACTTACCAACACAGAACACTATAGCAGATCAGACATGGGGCTAATGGGGAGCTGCCTTCGCTGCACTACTCTCATCATTAAAGGATCATATCACACATCACCATCCCAGGAAAATGCCAGTATTTAAAATCTGAAGTACAGTTTCTACAGACTATGTATCAGCTTCATATGATCATAAAGGCTGTTGTACTCAAGGGCTTACAAGAACAATTACATACAGGACACAGAATTTATGATATTATTTTATGATGATCACTCAGAGTTAAATACAAAAGAGTGCAGGAAATCTATCCACAACACCAAAGCCCTAGAAAATCCAGCCAAGGGCCTGGATCATACTCTAATGTCCTGTATGAGTCCAGCTAAAGACCTAGAACCCATGACAAAACTTCCCACGAGTTCAACTGGAGGTCTAGAGCCCATGACAGTAACTCATGCAAGTCTATTTCATGGATCTGCACTGGGAAGGCCCAAAGGTCAGTGGTGGAAACTAGAAAGTCTATGCCCGCAGGATAAAGGAGCTGTGCCAGTAAGTCGAGGGTTATACACAGGAGCCAAGGAGTGACACTCAAATAAGAACCAAAACTCCCATGAAAAGTACCATAATGAGGTCCTGAGCTCCTCCAACAATGAGAACAGTTGAGTGCATGTCAGGAAGCCAGTGTGACAACTTCTCCTGGAGATTAAACTGCACACATCTTCCCCTCTGGAGTCAGGAAGTGATGCTTAATGTAAGCACAAGAGCTCCTCCAAAGTGAACCGCAGCCACTCTCAGTGACAAGGTCCCAACCTCCTCCGATGAGAATGGCCGAAATGATATGGGGAAGCCAGCCATGATAAGCTTCTCCAGAAAAACCAATGGCTCCAAACAACAACACTTAGGAGATTCCAACAATGCCACACTCTTTCTTTCCATGTCTTCTTTTATGCTGGCAACTTTCCTCAGGTGGGCCATCTACACTCAGCACCACGCTGATGTAATTCAGCTGATGTTCAGTTGACCACCAGTTTTTAATCCATAATAGCATCAAAAATCATCCTCAGACAGGAATCATCTATAAAAGGAGGGGAAATGGTGTTATATGAAAAGCTTCCTGGTTGCTCACATAAAAAGTTAATATAAGCGAGGATGGCACTACAGCTCAGCGGTGGGGCACTTGCCCAGCATGCCATGTTCAAGTGCCTGGATCCATCTCTAGAACTGAAAGTAATTAATACAAACCCCTCATCCTGGGGACTGGTCATCAGGTGTGAGGACTATGAAATTTGGGATAGCTGATGAACAGGTGAACGCATGTCAATAAAATTTTAAAAGAAGTTTCGCCAGAGATTTACCTCAGCATTGTGAGCCCCTGCCTGGCAAGCACGAGGTCATGACTTTGATCCCCGGCACAAAAAAAGAAGTTTCTCAAATGGACTTTCACATTTAACCATAGAATACAAGCAAATGTTTTGAATGATTATTTCTTGCTTCAGTGAGTACTATTTCAGCGGCATTAGTCACAAGCTGATACACAACATTCAGTGGATGTCTTAGGGCATGAGGGTTTAATTCTATTATGGAATTCCAAGTGAGAAGACACAGGACTAATACATGTTTATTAATAAATCTTTACACATTTTATACATATCTGTGTATTTAAACAATTATACATATCTAAAAATCTGTATAATTGCATTTATTTTTATATTTCTTTCATTATTCATTACTGTCTTTCCACTATCACAAGAGACAGAAAAGAGGAGATTATCTATTTACAGTGAAAATGAGAATGACTGCTTTTAGCTGAGACCAATCAAGATCTCCAATCCTATAAGAAGATCTACATATGAAAGCCAATATTATCAAAGATTGTTGATGGAATATAACATCACAGTACCATTGAGTCATAAGGACCTGATTCCTTTCTTCACAGAGACAGAATTATTGCAAAAACTGAAAAATTACTTGTGATCCAGAACATATTCTCCATCGCCCAAGGCTACAGTATAGTGGCACTATTTAGCTCCCTAACATCCTATTTTCAATGGCTTCCCGAAAGCCTTACGTCTCATTGATACAATTTCTCTTCGTAGGTCTCTCATGCAAATTATTATACTGGAAAGATATCTGACTTAAATTTCTAAATTGTGTGGCTTGCCTCTTTGAAGAAAAGAGTTTCTTTTCCCAAGAGTTTAAAATATTGTAGTCTCTAATAGCACATCACAGGTTAGACGTGGTCTTTGCTGTAAGTTTCAAAGATTTTATAAGTTTTGTTACTTTTAATTTCCCTTTAGAGTTAAGAGGCTCAGACCAAAGGAGCATCTATTCGAGTCAAAATCTCTACTTTCAATAATCAGCCTTTGTCCTGCTTGGATGAAGGTTATGAAACTGGAATTTCTCACCATCAAAGTCAAAACTCTCATTGTCTGTTTTAGTGCTCATTTTAATAAAAGAAAAATGCATCTTAACAGGGATTTTAAGGATCTTATGAGTATAGTGTTCTTTGTGTGACTGAGACTCAAGAAAATAACTGTTGTGGTTGAAGTGTAGTAAGAACCAGGACACCTACCTTGTGGCTCTCTTGACTCCGGCAGTTACTGATGCTAAAATATTTCTATGGTATATTGAGGATGCCATACAGTAAACCTTAACAACCCAAACTGAGAATATTGATGATAGATGCAGACAATTAGATGAGTAGATAAGTAGGCGACTGGTCTGTTGTGAAGTATGTTAGTCCCCCTCCGCTGCTAAAATGAATCACCACACAATTATTGGAATAAATCACATATATGTATTATCTCATGTTTTGGTACACTAGAAGTCCAAAAACTGGGCTGAAGTCAAGGTGACAAGTTCCACTCAGTTTTTAAGATATTAGGATTTTTAAAAAATTTCTTTCCTTGCTCATATGATATCCTGGCCCAATTCAGTTTCTGTTTGTTGTAAGATTTAGAACCTCATTTTCCTGCTGGCTGTTAGCAGCCTGTTGGCAGCTTCAGAAGCCAGCTGGATTCCTTGGCGGATCCTCCCCTTTCTCGGTTTTCAAAGCCATCAATTTCAGTCCAGTCCTTTCCTTGCCTTCTTCCTGGCTCTTTACTCTTCACCTTTCTTACTAAATTGGGGTAACTTATCCATTTTTCAGGAATCATGTGGCAAGATTAGGCCATGATAACCTGGAATAATCTCTTCCACCCAAAGTCTATTTCATAGTGACATTTTAAAATCATTTGTCATATAAAATGACACAGTTTGCATGGTATAGAGAGTAAGCATATTTAGAATGACAGAAAGGTCATCATTGGCTTATACCATACAGTGCTTGTGTGATTATTTCTGTTTGCTTCTATTGTGGAGGTCTTCACCAACAGACACCACTACCAGGACATTGTTTGATTAGTCATTTTGTGTTTAAACAGCTTCTTTTTATTTAGTTCATAGCCTAAACATTTTTCAACAATTAAGTCTTTTCCAGTCACAATTTTATCAAGTATGCACTCCTTGTTATTTAGTAAATAGAGAAGTATCTCATGTCTTTTTTTCCAATATCTCAATTGAATGGAAGTGAGAAAAACATAAAATTGTCCCAAGTACTATCAGCATAATGGAAGATTTGTACTTAGGTCATAAGATGTCCTATTGCTCAGTAATAGGCTATTAACAGGTGTTGCCAGCAATTTGGTGATAGAAAGCCAGACAGAGACAGAAAGATAACACTGACCCAGAGCCAGGCTAAGCAAAATTTTGAATACCAGAAGAACTAATTTTTTACATATTACTTCTCTGGAAACAAATCTCTATAGAGGGGTTTTCTTAATGTCTGAGCCATTTAATTTCATCTTTTAATTATAATCTCATTTAGATTTTGTAAAAAAATCCAATCCTTCATGACACATCTTAATTTATATTTTACCTTTAAGATCTGGTTGCCCTGTGATTCCAGAGCACAGCCCGTATGCCTGTGTGCAGCATTATGAACCAAAACCACAGGTGAGTGCCCTTTTACAATAAAGACAAAATAATTGGTTCAACCTTGGCTTCTGGTGGGGATTTGAATGTGACATTACTCCTTCTGGTGACTTTAGGATGAAATCTTTCCGTGACATCACAGCTTCTGGCTAGTGTCTTCCCAGGGCACCGGAGTTGCAGAGGACAGTGTGGATAATGAGAGGTATCCCAGAGATGCTTTCATTAGCTCTACTTACTGGAGGCCGATGTGACTGCTGCCCAAGGCAGAACTTCTGTATAACCCAGGAGAGGAGCACTGGACATATCTAGTGTGCTAATAAAAGAGAGAAGAGGAGGAAGTTTCTTTTTCTCCCACTTGGGATACTCAAGGGCAATGGGGCAGCTACCAGCAAAAAGTCCAGAGACACAAATCTATCAACACGGAAAGAATTCAAAAGGTGCATTTTAAAGGGTAGACACACAATATGTTTTCTTCGCATTCTCTAGGGGTCAGGCTATTTCTAAAATGCCAATTCCCATCACAACTGGCACCTTTGGCACTTCTGAAATACTCAGTGTTTTTCGGTCAGCTTGGGAATATCTGTGTTCAGGAAGCAGGGACTGAAAGAGTGCAAGTGTTCAGGTCACCAGCTGCCAATCACCATGGCCCACTCCAGAGATTTGCTCAAAGGAGAATAGAGTATGGATCTCCTGTAGGGAAGTTTTCCTCACATTGTCAAATAAGAAACAGTAGATTTTCAACTACTCCTAAAATCCTCCTAAGCACTACAGGAAAAAGAATATTACAGTTTTGAAAATCCAAATTGTTTGTAAATAATAGCATTTATTATATAAACTCACCAAACTTTTTGAAAACTGTGTTACCTGTTTAAAAATATTCCAGTATTTAATGCACAATTTTAATGAGTCTGAAAAATAAAATAAGTACATCAGTCAATGTATTGTTTTATTCAAAGGATTTGGTCAACTTTGAATAACAAGAATGACAAAAATTCCTCTTGTGTCAAAGTTTCAACTCAAGGGCGAATTATAAAACCTCTTTCAAATTTGCCTAATGATGAATGCATTTTAGGAATGGCCAAGTCAAAGTATCATGACCGACAAAGAAAAAACAAGTAGCTCACGAATACATTTATTATTGGTGGAATAAAAATGGTCTACATGAACATCTTCATTGAAACTAAAAATCTTTTCAAAACATTATGGAGTCTACTATCACACAAATTCAGAATGAAGGAACAGTTGCCAGGATTCAACCAGGTATTAATTGCCATTCCATTGAGGAATAATTCTTGCATTGTGAACTGAATTTTTTTTTTTAAATTATGTTGTGCGAGAGGAATTTTAAGCAGCAAGGCTTCACTGCACTGAGTTGTAGATATGTTTTTTTTCTTTGAGAAATAAGACTGAGCATCAGCCACAGCTCTACCAAGAAAAGCACCTGGAGGTGAGCATACAAATATTGACCAATTTCATGAGCAGCTGGAAGGTTTGAAATCTCTTTGTTCTTTGTATTTTCAAACAGACATAATTGCCTACTTCAGTGCACAGCTGTAGGAATGAAATGAGACTCTTTTTCATTGTGAAAACTTAAACTGACTCCTCTGTGAAAGAACAAATTCTCTTAGCTCTTGGAATAGTTTTGAAAGGGCTTCGTATTTATGGATAATTTATTTGCCTTATGAAATTCACATGCAACCTGTAAACAAATTGTGTGTATGTTCACTGCTGCCACAACTTTCTTCCTTCTCCATTACAGGTTAAAAGGGCATAAGTAGTGCTGGCAGTAAATACTTATATGATAATATACACTAGCATTCCCTCACAAATAAATGTTCCTTTGAAAAAACAAACACAGTGGAAAGGACAGGCAGAAAGCATTAGATTTATTTAGTTTCATTGCATCATTTTATTTAGGGATCCAAACTTATCCCTTAGTGTGGCTATAATTTCTTTTGAGCTTACACAGAGTACATTGGGTTAATGAGGTCGAGTCTATCTCTATCTGGTACGCTAAATCCCTGCCATCTCTTAATAAAACATAATCCTCTAGTGACAGCGAAGAGAAAGAGAACAAGTTTATAGTGATCAAACTAAAATCTAGGAACACTCTAGATTTCTTTTTCCTCATGCCCTGTATTTAATTTTATAATTAAAATGTCTTATGTTGGCCTCTTAACTGCAACTCCTACAGCCCCAGCTTTAATTCAGGCGACATCACTCCTCACCTGCTTTACGGCAGCAATCAAACTGGCTTCTCTGCCTCCCATCCATCTTTGTACTCATCCCTTCATCTACACTTGAAATGACAGTACTTTGTCTAAGTCCCAAATTTAAGTTTTATTTTTTAAGTCTCTGTTTGCTTGGCTAATTTTCTTGTACATTCACAGCCAGACCCTTTGTTAGTGGTATTTAATGCTCCTAGGCAAGTAACACCTCAGCATATCTACTGGACTAAAGCATCATATTCCAAGGTGCAGAAACTTACAATAATTACAATAAAAAAATTTTTTAACATGACATATGGTAGGAATCCAGACCTATACAGCTATACAGACACAACCAATGGTTTGGAAGATTTTATGGAAATTGAATTTCGGGAAATAAAATCATGACCTTGAATAAAAAATATCTCTAAGAGAGGAACAAATGTCTCAAGGCAGACTTTTCATAATAACTAGCATCTACAAGCTATCATTTAGGGTGCATCACAAAGCTGCACTTGAATCTATTCAGACCAGCTGTATGTCCCAAATTAAATGCCTGTATGCACTCTGCAAAAATGAAGGCCATGAAATAAAACCCTAATATACTTATGTCAGGATAACAAAATCTTTAAACTAGGTCATGTGACTGTCTTAGACAAGCACTTACAAAAAGAAATTCTTTGCTTACCATTCAGTAAAAATGTAGGCAACAGGGGCTGGGAATGTAGTTCAGTGCTAGAGTGCTCGCCTAGCATTTCAGCACTCAGCATATGGGATTCAGGGGAAGCAGTAGAAGTCTGAAGTTGAAATGAGGCAAGCAGATACAAGGAATTCTATAGGTGGAAATGGAGGAAACAGACACCTGTGAAATGTTTAAACCAGAAATGAGACTTGAAGCATCTCTAGACACAGAGACATTCAAGTCCCTGTAATCCAGAGATTTTTTTTTTAAGTGCAAATAAAAGTTACAAAGACCATACCTAAAACAGTGTAAATCACCCCTAGTCATTTCTGAGGTTTAAAGAAACGTAAGGGCAGAGAAGACGCTCTGACAGAGGTTATTGTAACACAGTGTGAGCTTTCATCAGTTTGTATTTGAATTGGTTAGGAGGACTTAGCTGAAAGTAAAATGCACAATTAAACATTGCTTAAATAGGGAATGTACCTACTCTCTCACAGTAGGTGTCTGGGAATAGATTGATTTAATCTATTACTAATTCAGTGCTCAGCGACATTGCAAAGGCATAGATTTTGTGCAACTTTCTACTTGTCACCTTAAAAAGTCACCTTAAACACTGGGCTGACTTTTCATATGAGAAAAGTAGTTGCAGACAGTATCTTGATAGACAATGTTCTTCTTTTGGATCAGAATCGCTTTTTCATTAATACACCTTGGATGTTCTTCATGTACCACTGACTAGATTAGTTGGTTTCCCAAAACTGGTTGCGAGCAAGGAGAATGAGAGCACCAGGACAGATTTAAGACAAATTATACTCACTCTTGCTGAAATTGAGATCTTGTTAGCCAAGGAAAGACGGGAACATTTATGGTTCAGTACGGACAAATACCATCTTTAATAGCTAGCAGTCACAAACCTTGATTGTCTGCTCAGTATTTGGTAAATTTGAGAGTCTAATTCAGTAGACCTTGAGTGGAGCACCTGATTGTATTTCTGACAGCCTCCCAAGCGATGTTCTTTCTACTTGCTAATGCATCGCAATCTAACTAGCGACTGTGGAAGGGGCATCAAGCAACTTTTTGTTTCAGTGACTTTAATAAACTTCAGAATAAAACCTACAGTCCTGAACATATCTATAGTACAGTATACTTTCTGGCATTCACTCTCATAACTTAATTCTTACTGCTTATTGCCATAATCTTAATACAGTTTGCTCCAATGTTATAATATAGGAGCTGTAAGATTTTAATACTCTGTGGCTTCTGACATTTCTTATATCTTCTATTTATAACATCATTTCTTATCTCCCTTTCCCTGTTTTAAATCACTATCTAGCCAAATGAGTTGGTTTTGCAGCTTTGTCTAACCCCAACTCTCCATTCCTTGAATCCAGTATGCTCTGTAACTGCAAATCATGCTGCAATAAATGTATGTCTACTTTCTTACCCCCTCCATTAAATAGTGGATTCTTCAGTGGAAAGAGTATTCAATTATCTCATGATTAATACAGTGTCTGATATAGAATAAATGTCTAAAAAGATATTTTGTTAATTTATTTATCCCTTGAGTATTTTGCTTTTCATAAATGTTTATTTACGTACGCAGGATTTGACAGCCACCCTGTTAGCATGAGAATCGAAGACCTACCATACTATTACATACAATTTCACAGATTGTTTGCCTTGAGTTTTTATTTACATTTTATTAGATTTTCTTTTTCTATGTATTATTCTTTTTTCTTTTCTTTTTCTACCAGTGCTGAAAATTTAAGCCAGGGCTTCACGCGTGTTAGGCAAGTACTCTATCATTACCATTGACCTAAACTCCAGCCCATCTTTTTCTCTTAATATTTTTCCTCTGGATTACTAAGAATATAGTGAGTATTTTATATATATTTTCATGCAAATAAATAAATATTGATCCTGAAAGAACATAAAATCTACTAAAAGAAGATGTCTGCCCTGCAAGTATATTTAAATGTTTAAACTTTTACTTTTAGCACATATTTGCATTATATAATGGTTAAATTCCTTGTGGCGAGTTGATATTTGTAAAACTAAAATTTAAAAAGAATCCACTAAGAGAACAAAGATATGCACTTTACACAAATCCAATATATAGATTCGAATGAGGCAATCCACAAAAAAAAGCATACAGTCATATGAAGAATTCAGAAGAAAACAGTCCAGGTGGTTTATCATTGAAGTTTTAGCAGACACTATTATTCGCGCATTTGGTGCTGGCAGAACTGATTCTTTGGAGGCTACTGAGAATGTCATTTCTTTTGCCTGGATATCTCCCTCAGGTCCTTGTTACATGACCCTATCCCTAAAGCAGTTCAAAACATGGTAACTGATGTCCATTAGAGAAGAAAAAGACTATGAAAACATGGCCAACAACAAAATGGAAGCCATATACTAATGATATACTAATGATAAGTATGTTTTTAGAAGTGTCTGAAACATTGATAAATGTGGACAAATCGGAAAAAGAATTAATGGAATGCAATAGTAGTTTTATCTTGATAATTAATATAGAGTAGTGTAACAATAAACAATTTATACAACAAAGCAAGACATCAATGTTGCATAAGAAACCTGACTGAAAACAAATCATTCTAACTCCCTTGCCTTATTTTGAGAATTTGTAAGTTCATTTGTGCATATTATATTTTATAGGTAATCACTGAAAAGTAAAAAAAAAAATTCTTATTCTGAACTAGTAGCACTTGCAGGTAATTCTAGCCTCTATGTCATTTCTCAGTTTATTTATACTTCATAATCATTTGCTTTAAAGTATTCTACCAGCGAGCATTATCCTCAACTTTGCATTAATTTTGATTAGAAGGATATGCACACTGAGTTCCCAGTGCTCGCTTTCAATGTAGATATGTCCTGCTTCTAGAGCAAGGCCTCCGAGACCCAGCCATGGCCATGGTGGAACCCAGGAGCCTGCACAAAGAAGCAATTCGCCCGCCCTCTTGGTAAGCGCCCTTTTCTGGTGTGAGCCAGGAGGAGACACTGTAGTGACTCTTGAGCCTACTAGTGTGCGGGCTTGGAATCAAACATCCCAAAGCTCCCCACTTCCCCCCGTTAGCAACTGGGAACGTTGCTCTGGGCATCTCTTGGCAGGATGACTGTGTGCAGCATAGCAAGTATGGGGTTCTCCTCTATCTTCTCTTTGAAAGCAAGGGTTGTTTTCAGTTTTGTTTCATTATGATTATTTGTTTTGCTCTATTTGATATTCTCTTTTGATTTATTTTATAATGTTCTGTCTTTGGTTTGATTTTGCTATACTTGATTAACTAGACAATTATTGTGAAGATAATGAGGTGGTATCTATTGCTGTTATACAGGTAACTTGTTGTGAGGTTCTGTATCAAATTCACTGCACTGTCTCAATTGGCTTTGTTCTGTCCTATTCTGTTGTATTTCTACTACCTTGAAAAAAAAACCAGAATTATATAAGGTGATTAAAAGGAAATAACAACAAAACAGATCAGTAAGGTACTGAGCAAGCTTAAACATGGTATAACATGATATAACAGATAATGGACTTAAAAAGCAAAAGGAGGAAAAGAAAGTGCTCTAAAGGATATAACTGCATGTATGTTTAAGTGTGTAGGATTGATAACCGTATTACTGAAGTTTTGTTGGATAGTTGAACAGAACTGTTTGCAGCTTCACTGTTTGAATGTCTACTTTGTATGCTTTAATTTTGTAACATGAACAACTATTTCTAAGAGGACAATATGTAATTTATTAACCGTGATTTCTTACTTTTTTTCTTGAAATTCTGTATTATTTTCACCCTTTTTCTGTTTTGCTTATTTTTTCTCTTTAAATTAAAAAAAAAGAAAAGAAAAAGAAACATCCTGCTTCCTCCCGTCCAAGTCACTGGGATTCCAGGCCTGAGCCACCATGCCCAGCTGTTCTGAACACTGTGAGAAATACATTTTCATTTGTAAGAGCTTAAAGCTTATAATTTATTTACCTTAACATTTCCAATTATATCTTATGTACTCATAGAATAATATCAAAATAAGAAAATCGACTTAGTACAAAACTATTACTCACTTAAAGAGCTATATGAAACTGCTGAAATTTTGCAGAAACAACATGTGTGTGCGTGTGTGCATCTGTGTGTGGTGTACTGAGTAGAGTACTGCATGAAAAGTTATGTCATGGAGAGAGTCAGGGTTTAGAATGGTTCTATTAAGACACACACATACAAAATGTCTCTTACATCACTTAACAATCACATATTTCTTCCATCTTTCACTCTGAAGACCTGTGATGTAATTTGTATCACTATGACTTTTGTCACTTCAAGATTGCCATGTAAATGAAATAACTTAATATCTTACCATCTGTGTTTGGATACACATATAATTGCGTCTATATGTATATTTTTGTATCTGATATGTGTGTGTGTGTATAATATATATATATATATATATATATATATATATATATATATATATATATATATAAAACCAAATTAGTTTAAGCACATCATTGTCTTTCCTAATCGAAGTGGCAAACACATTACAATACTGTTTACTCTCTGTCTTTGTTTTGTTTTAGTTGTTGGTTGGTTGGTTGCTTTGAGGAGGAGGCAGCTGTAGTTGGAACCAAACACAGTTTGGCTGCAATGACATAAACATCAATCATTGAATTATATTCAGAAAAGATTAAATCTTAAAGAGGCCACTGTGGTATTTTCTGTTAGTGTAACAAAAAGCTGTCAAAATATTGGATTTCCAACAGTAAACACCATGCATAATAATTAGTACAGTTGATTAACTGACACAAAGTGTATAAATTTTCCCATAGATACAATTTAAATCAGCTGTAATAATATCTCATAATTTGTAGAGTTTACTGAACAGTTGAAGTATTTTTAAGAGTTTGTATTTTTAACCATCAAATCACAGAGTTTTTTGAGCTTAAATATCATAGTATTACATCTGGAAGGCTGGTAGTTGAACTGTGTGTGTGTGTGTGTGTGTGTGTGTGACTTTGGTTACTTCTCATTAACTGTTATAATTGTAGAAAGAAGATCCGTAGTCACGGTAACATGAAACATAATATGAATAGCAAAATTGTAAGCAACCTTGCCCTGACCGGCCCTGTTCACCAGAGTGGGTGATGTTCCTTGTGCCCCTTTGGGTGCTCAGATGTAAATATACTTTGACCTTCTTGTCTTGACTTTTCTGAGAAATGCAATTTCAATACAGCGTTTTAATTCTCCAAATACAATTTTACAAATACTGTTATAACTTGTTTTTATGACTGTGGTAAGGCAAATAAAGTCTATAATTTCTGATTTAAATTTTCTTGACAATCACTTTTAAATAAAATAAATATGGAGTATGTCTCAAGAGAAGTGAAACTATAACATTTTTTTATGTGTGTTCCAAGTCTCTACTGAATCTAATGTGTTGGTAAGATTTATGGAATACAGGTAAAACAGTGCATTCTGTACTACTCTAAAGCAGATGTATGCAGATACTATTATTAATTCTTTTTTAAATTTATAATACTGATTTTCCAGAAAACGGTGACATACTCAGATTCCTTCCATTATTAGAGAATTAATATCTAACAAAATAGATACTTTGTTTTAAGGGGCACTGTGGATATGAATGTGCCCACCATTCTGTTTTTGTAAGAGTAAAAATTCCAAAATTAAATGTTTGCTTAAATATATGTCCAGTTAATAAAAATTATTTTTCTTCTCATCATTTTTCATGTTGACCTTTTGCCATTAACTAATAGTATCTATCATTTGTGCAGGTGGGGGTTTGGTGGTGGGGGAGACAAATGACAGAGAGAAAGTAGCTAAACAAGTATCTTCCTAGATTGCTTTAAAATTCATAGTCATACTTCAGTCATAAACAAGACTGTTTTGAATTTGAATCAGTGGTTTGTTAGAAGGAATGCTTGATGATTTATCAAAGTTTTCTACTTTTGTCTGCTCTGCAAAAATCAAAGGGCATAATTTATAACATAAATAGTAATTTTAAAAATATGTGATATAAAATATTTCTTGTTTCAAACTAAGTCAAGATACATGATTTGAAATGAGAGGAGAACTTTTCCAAAGCATAACGAAAAGTAGAATATTATGAAGAAGAGCTTGACTCTTCCTCAATGTCCTGAATTCCCTCACCTGCCTGGCAGTTTTGAGAGTGAATGATGACAGACAAATAGTTCAAGAAACCAAACTGAGTAAGAATTCATTTCTAACTTTCTGTATTGGAACTTCTAAAGAAGGAACGTTAGGGTTTGAGCTGGAAGACAGAGAATGTATCTGCTTCCCCAAATTTTTGATATTCAGAGAAGCACAAGAAAACACTTAAAAGTACTAATGTTCTTGTATCTTCACCCCAAGAAAAGGTCATGTACAGCTAAGAGTTTTGCCATTGACATGAGACAGGAAAGGATACTTAAATGTCCCCAGTGACTAAAAGGCACAGCCTCAAACCTGAAGCAGCAGAATAGGAGACTGGTTCAAAGACAGTGTAAGTTACAGACTGCATCAGCAGCCTGAGTTGCTGCCCCTACAAGGCCCCACCTTTATCCTGTGTGAGAATAGTGCATGAGACTTTATCCAGTATTCCACATTTGTCCTTTGAGACATAGTCTTTTCTTCCCTGCTCTGTCCTAGAGACTTATTTATAAAGATTGCTCAACTAGGTAGGTTCTGTTCAACCTAAATAATTTTTGGGTAGGACTTTAAGAAATGATGGCAGAAAATAAGAGGGAGGCAGAGGACTCAATCAAGCTATTTGTTTATATTTCCCATGGACATTTTGGTGCCTCACCCTATGCAATCAGTTCCTGCCAAGACAGATGTAGACAAGGGCCACCTTCTGCTTCATGACCTGCAACTTTTACTTCATCAGGATCCAGATTTGCTTTTTCTGTTGTCTCTTCTGGTATAGGGAAAATGAAAGATTCTTCCTGTTACAATCCCGTATCTGGTTCACCTATCTTCACTGATATTCCAGAACCTTGCAAATGCCTCTATTTAAAATCCCTTTTCAATGGCTCTTTCTTTACCTGTTTGAACATGTCATTTATCATCTCAGCCAGAGTTTAGAGAACCCTGTAGCAAAAAATTAAAAAAAAAAAGAGTAGAGGTCAAAATCACAAAATTGATTTTACCCAGAAAACATTACAAGTAATTAGTTTCCTTAGATCTAAATCATTAGATTATTTTTTAACCATAGAGGAATTGGTAAATAAATAAGTAAAATTTCACTTAAGATACATAAAGAAATTATTTCACATATTTCCATTTCTAACCATTAAAATTCAAGTACGGACATATAAAGACATTGCCTCTTTCATTTTTAAAGTCACTTCAAACAAAAGGTTATTACTCATTTCAAAAATGTGATTTTTAAAGTAATACCTTGGATTACTTTTTGCCTCATAATTGAACATTAATCTTAAATACTCATTCATAAAATAATTTTCTAACCTCCCCTTCTACTTTCTGTTAAAATTGATATTAAAGGTTCTAACCATATGTGTAATAGATCACTTACAATCCAGAAGTAGCACAAATATAACTGTTATTTTTAGCAGGTTAGTTTTAAATACTTAGACTATTAGTTTATGAAAATTTTTCCCATTGATATGACTTACAAGGATCAAAATAAGCCCACAGTCTATAAAAGCTCAGGGTTGTGGAGTTATTTGTTTCTTTCTTTCTAAGAATATTTGTTTATGTGTGTCTTTCTCCCTGTATACCTGTGTTTAACATCCAAATGGGATAAAGGCAAAGAAATCAGCGACAAGATACACTATTAAACTTCAGAAACCAAAGACAAGAAAAAATTTTCAAGGTAGCAGAGAGAAAAGATGTATTACTTACTTTAGAGCACCAAATCAAATGACAGAAAATTTCTCAACAGAAAAAATAAAAATCAAACTAAGTGGCCCAGCATTTTTCAAGTGCTGAACTCACTCATCAGAGAATATGGTCTGTCTTCCTCTCCGGATCTTACTTTTCCTCTCTCCTTCTTGGCTGCGATGGGCTGAGCACCTTTTCCTCCACCATGTTTCTCTGCCATCTTACTCTTGTCCCAGGGCCACCCAACTCTACACTAAAACCATGAGCCAAAATATACCTCCTTTCCTTTAAATTTGGGGTGTTTGGTATTTGTCCCATCAATGAAAATGTAAATAAACTATCTACCATTAATAAATGTATAAAGGAATGTTTTTCAACAGAAAGAAAATAATGCAGGTATTTTGAAATTTCTGAAATGGAAGAACTTTGGAATATGTAAAAATATGTGTGAATGCAATAAACTATCCTTCCTTTTGATGTAATTTTTTTTTCTGGTACTGGGAATCAAACACATGACCTTGCACTTGCCAGGCAGGCACTTATGCCACTGAACTGACTCCATAAACTATCCTTCGTTTCAGGAATCTTAAAGCATATTTTATAAATGAAAGAAAAATTACAGCACAGTATAACATAAAATTCAGTGTATATAGAAATAATACCCAAGACTATTATATTGCAAAATTGGCAAAATTGAAGGAATCTAAGAGAGTAGGTTTTCTGTACTTATCATGATATTTTGACTTACTGAGGTAACTATACATAGCTATCTATTCAAAACACTACTAACTAAATGAGTGCCGAAACACATATTCCAGTAGTATCAATAGGGAAATATCAAAAAGTCCATCATTAGCCCTGGACACACTGGCAGGAGTACTCCAGGAAGACAGCTGATTGTGTACTTCAGTTTATTTCAGCACCCAGGGGGCCCAATTCAAAGTGAAGGGGACAGAAATTGACATTTTCACCACAGAGAACTTACAATGACATGGAACCCCAGTAAAATCAGTCATTAAAAGCTAGTAAATAATAAATAGCAAGTAAAATTTCAATTATTAAAAGTAGTAAATAAAAATTAATCTCACATGCATAAAATGCCAGAATCAATAAAAGCTTAAAGCCAAGCCAATGACATCAGTGTGAGAAGAGGTCTTGCAGCAGAAACAGAAATCAGGAGAGAAAGCTGTTTTATGCTCTGTTGCTGTGGGCCTGGAATTGCATGGGGAACCATGTGGAAAGCATCTGCTGTATCTGAAATAGAGGGGGCAGGAAGTTGAACGGACACATAATAGTATTTATTAGGCTTCTACACCTGCAAAGAGGTTCTCCTAAATCTTCTCCTATTGTAAATTTGTTTGACAAGAAATTTTAATTTTGTTTAACAAATGATGTATCTGAGGTTTAGTGGATAATTTGGATCAAATAATTTAGTCAAATATGAGGGAGCCAGTGCACAAGTCTGCCTAACTTTCATAGCTGTTTCTCAGAGCAGTTTCCTTCAAATTCGTAGCTGCTGTTCAGTAGCAGCATTCTCCAGTCAATTTGACTGATGAGTCTGAATTATTTCTTTACTGCTATCTCCCTCCCATATTACGCAGCATGCAGTTTTCAGTTCATGGTTAATACGATATTTTCATAATTTTTATTATAAGGGGAGAAAAATTCTTAAATTACAGAAAGTTTTCTGAGATCACAAGATTAAAAGATAAGCCAAAGACAAAGGTGAAAAATTGAATTATGCAATGGAATAAATTTTAATACTTTTAAAAGGACGATTCTTGTATGAAAGTGGATCATTTTCATTATTCATGTGTTCTTTCTTATAAAACAAGTTTTTCCTGATTCTTAAGAACAGGAGCTCATACTTAGCTGATGTGAGTAAAACCAAAATCTACTACCTCTTAACTATTAGTCTCGGCAATGATATTTAAGCTCCCTAAGGTTTAGTACTATTATCTGTAAACTGAGGATAATAATTGGGGTTTTAAGATATTAAATATATAATTCATACAAAATAATTGGGAGTCTCCTTTACTTTTGGAAATCAATCAACACATTAGTGAATAATTGACGATGTTTGTTCAAAAGTCTTAGTAGAAAGTAATGTTGAAAATCTTAACTTTTGGAAACCAGTCAACACATTAGTGAATAATTGACAATGTTTGTTTAAAAGTCTTAGTAGAAGATAATGTTGACAAAGTCATAGTGCTGAAATTTACCTTCATATGTTGAACTATAAGAAGAAAATCAGTAATAGATTTATCAGATTCATAGGGAAATTGAGCAAAGGAATATAGTAGAATCAAGTAGAATACAGACCTGATTTGAAAAAATCTGCAATTGAAGTACATCCCCTACTTAAACTGAGTCAAGGTTACCAGGCAGGACAAGGAATACATAGTTAATGACTGTGCCATATGGTCTAAAAAATTCTAGCACAACATAAAACACTTTGAAAAACTACAGTTACAAATAATGCTCATTCAGTATTAGACACACAGACTAAAGGAATTATTTGGAAGGAAAGCTTATTGCAAAGGAAGAGAGGCTATAGCTTTTCTCACACCTAAAGGCCACAGAATAAAAGATGAAAGCTAAACCTCTTAGGTAGAATACTATGAATTTCAGCCATGCACAGGAGAACAGCTGACAGGAGACTAATTTCCCAAGAAGTGAATGTTTTAAAAATTAAGCACTTGAATCAATATATCATTATGGTTTAAAAGCAAAAGAGTGGCATCTGGGGAATGGATTTTTATTTTTTAATCAAATGTAAGTAGCATAAAAATAGAGAACCTTACAAATTTAAGGGATCGTTGTTACCATGAGTGATCACATTAATTTTATTTTTGCAAGGTTCACATGGATTAACAAATTAACTCTGTGTTTCTGGTAGTTACTTACCAATAGAATAATCTTATTTTTATAAAATAATGTAAAAGTAAAAAATGTTTGTCACTGTGAAAAATTTTCTACTATTTTCCTAGTTTACAAGGTATCAACTTCGTAGTAAGGACTTAAATAATTTTATAAGTCATTTCAAAATAAATATTCATTAGGACTTCTACTTATCACACTCTATTTGTCAGATTAATTGATCAGTCCATTTTCAATTCTAAACTGGTATTGAAGCACAAATTGGTGCATCATATTTATTTCTTCACATCTTAGAGCAATACTACTTAAACAAGATTACATCTTAGAAATAATCAAAGTATTTTCTCAAGTTTGTCTATTATTTAATGCTTTCCAAGACTTTTAATTCAAATTTTTTTGTCTTTTAGCTAATATGTAAAAATGTCAGACTTATGACATACATATTTCATATTATCTTTTAAATGAGTCTCTCCTAAATATTTTTTCACTTTTTCCACACTGCAAATATTATTATATACTCCTTTCCATTGTAGTAGCTTTATGCATGCAAATAGGAAGACTTTTCTATAAGAAGTTCTGAAAGCAATTCTAAAATTAATTTTACTGGAAAGGACTGTTATTGATTATTGTTTGTTTAGAAATATAATACTGGTGGTTTGATGTTAGCATTAAACAAATGCAGAAGTAAAATGTCATTCTTGAATTTGATTTGGGATATTAGTTTTCAATTTTCAAAGACCTTCAATTATATCTACCCCAAGTTTTCTGTCTCTGAAATTATAAGGTTTTAAATGTCCATATAAAATGACTCAACCGAATCCTCTAAAGTTGGAGGAATTAGAGACTTGTCTTAGACATTAAAGAAGGTCAGGCCAGGGAAAGGAATTCAAGGAACTTTTTCTTAAACCTCAAGCTTCAAACTTCTCTTCTAAAGCCTTTAGTCATCTTTCATCATACTATGTTAGCTTACTCTGACATGTTATATACACAAAACAGGAACAAAAGAGCAATCACACAGCTGCAACTAAACTTACAAGCTTTTAAAATGTATGTAAGCATTGGGAAAAGGTTGGGAATTTGCTGAGACAATCACAGTAAAAAACAGAAAACAACTAAAACATAAATGTCACCTCAAAAATCCATGAACTTAGACAATGGGTACCAAAATAAAGTAAGAAAGGAAAACTAAGTTCTAATGTCTTCTGATGCAGTAGGGTGACTAAAGTTTAGAATATTGTAATGTGTATAATGTATATTAGAGAAAAGCTAAAAGATCTGGAGTATGCAGGAAACAGACAGGTGAGTAATTGAAGGCAAAAAGTTGTCATATGTATATGAACAGATTATTCTGCATGAATATATCTATTAGGTATTTTAACATATAGTAAACATGAGGAGAGATAATTGCAAGAGAGGTATTCAAAGTCTCCAAACTCAAATATATCTCTATCTCTATCTCTATCTCTATCTCTATCTCTATCTCTATCTCTATCTCTTCATCTTTATCTTTATCTATATATACCTATATCTAGATCTACCTATCTAGATAGGTATCTAGATCTATCTATATATTTAGATAGATAGATCTAGATATAGGTATAGATAGATATAGATAGATAGATATAATGTTTTTGGAGATCTAAAGAGTAATTACCCTGATATGATGATTAAACATTGTATACTCATATTCAGTTGTCACTTTGCCTCTGAAAATATGCTCAGTTATGATGTGTCAATTAAAATAAATTTTTACAGAAAGAACTATCAATATATAAAATACAGACAAATCTCAAATGCATTTTAAGTCAAAGAAGCCAAACTCAAAAGGTATGGTCCTGTTTATATTTTAGGCAAAAGACTACACTAAAGACAGCTCTAGAGGGAAAGACAGATTAGTTGTCGTCAGGGAGTGGGATCTGGGGAAGAGTGCAGAATGGCCTGAGCAAAATCTTTAGGCGGTTAATGAAGTGCCACATGCTTTGATCATGGCACTCTTTGTCTGATTGTATGGATTTATCAAAATTCATAACACTGCCTAGCTAAAAGTGAGATTTTATTACATTATATTTCAGTAAACAAATGAGCAGTCACTTAAAATAGTGTTTTGTGACATTATTCTTTATATACTTGGTTACCTTCAAAAGGTATCCAACGTATCTGATAAACCCCTTTCACATAGATCTAATATCTAAATCTACTTTCAAACTGCAAGACTTTTCCCTTTTTAATTTGTTATTTCCAAAGTCCCAAATTTCTATAACTTCAGTCTCTTCAAAATATGACAAATCTTTTAAAACTAATCAAGTCACTTATAAATATTATAAATACTTCTAATAGCAAGTTCAATAATTAGCAATATTAATGTTTATATATTCATCAGGAAAAAATCATTTCACTACTTTTTGTTTTAAACCAAGACATTGGTTTTTTCCTATTTATAAGCAAGTAATTTCAGAGGTACTTCTCTTCCTTCTTGTTTTGCTTTCCACAAATAAAAGAAACATCTCTTTCAAAGGGGATTGTGTTGTCCATCTTGACCGTTCAAAGGTCTGTATGAGCTTAGCAACAGAGTCTTTCTCTATTGTCCTGATTGAATTTTTAACAGGTGTTCTGCTTCCAACTACTTATAGCAGTTCTCACAAAATAAAAGGACTAAATACTAGAAAATGCATCTCCTACTAGAAATTAATTCTAAACTCTCCTTTAAGTTGACTAACTGTATCCACATCACTAAAAATTTTCCAAAGGACTGACTATTTTTTATTTTATTTTATTTTATTTTAATTTTATTTATTTTAAAAAGTATAAAATCAAGGAAAATAAAACCAAATAAAGCCAGTCAAAATAATAAATCAATATAAGTGATACAGGACTTCAACATCTTACAAAATCAATAATAGCTACCATAATGCCTTTTGTCTTCAAAATAGTTGCAGACACCTATGGACATAGTAAAAATCAAACAGAAACAGAACATAATAGAAACAATAAAAACAAAATAATGAATGCAATAAAGGACTTCAATACAACAGTGAATCCCAAATGGCTTCCATACCATGTCTTGCTATCTTTTAAATAGCTGCTCCAGCCATCAGATTTAACATAATCAAAACAAAAGAGAATAAAATCCAACCCAAGAAAACAGTGAAAATGATATGTTTCCAGGAGGGGACTGCTTCCTGATGAGGCCTGGTTCTCTCCCCTGCAGTCCACAAACGACGCTGGCTCACGCAGAGAGGCTTGGCTCTGACTGTCCCCACTCTGGCAGGGACCCACACTTCAAGCTGGTTTCCTCTTGGTGAGGCCTGCCTGGTTCTCTCCTGCTACAATCCACAAAGGGCCAGAAATCACTATTTATTTACTTAAGTAGTTTCTCAATTTATTTCCTAGTCATTTCATTTGGCAAAAACTTAATATTCAAAACTTCTTCTATGCTTAAAGGAAATAATAACTGTTAATTCAAGAAGTTGAAAATATTTTGAAAGTTATTTCATATGACTGCCTGCATAAGGATTGACCAATAATCTCAAGGATTGGATATAAATTATTGGTCAATAGTCTCCCACTGTGACTCAGCCAGTAATTATGCTGTTATGGGTATCAGAGCCAATTAATGATGGTGTTTCTCATCTCTCTTCTGAGCAAATTTTCTGAGTAGCTAAACTTACAATATTTCATCAAGGATTTCTATACTGCAGTGAACCTTGAAAGACTGTGTCTTCCTGAAGGACAGAGGTCTGATTTCTTCCTGATTAAGATAATAGTAACAGCATCTTTCTTGAAGGCAAATCTGGGCTTCCTAAGAACAGAAAAAACCCAGATTTAGTACTGATGCAGTACTACTCAGGTGCAGCCCTACTTGCTGCACCTCACACACTGAGACTGCTCTGCTTGCTTCTGTGGGATTTGGAGGCAAGAGGAAGAGATACAACCATGTAGCCCATGCTGACTTCTATGCCGTCACTAACAAAGTTCTTTGTTTGTAACCCAGGAGTTACATTTCTTCTACTGGCATTCATGAAACTATGGAATAAGTACTTGATAGGTCACAAGCTATATAAAATTCATTACTCTACATGGACCTTTTCTTTTAAATGTCTTTTATTACTTAAGAGATTAACTGTGCCTGTCTTCACAGGTAGGAGAAAACATGACTAGAAAGAAGTCAGTACTACTCTGTAAAAACATACCATAGTCTAAGCTGTCCCTTCTAGAGATGAGTGTGAGTCACTGCTGACAGCTCACAGGTGCTCCCTGATGGCCTCATCCTCTTTCTCGTTGACGTCTGTCCTGCCCATCCCAGTGTGGAAAAATACTATCAGAAGGGACAGAAACCAAACCACAGGCTTCTGCTACACAACAGCAAAACAAATGGCTGAATGTATCAGTATAAGGACTTCAATCTCGGAAAGAGAATATGGTTTCTTTTTGTTTGTTTGTTTTTATTTTTGTTTTGCTTCGGTACTGGGGATCAAACTCATGACCTCGCGCTTGCCAGGCAGGCACTTACACCACTGAGCTAAATCCCTGGCCTGACTAGATGGGTTTTGCACTGCAATGAATTTTGTTTTCTTCTCTAAAAGAACTGATGAGAGATATGAAGTCATCTTACTATAATTCTGTCCCACCGCATGCCCACTTCGTGAGTTCTCATTTTTCCCCAATTTGGACCTGCCTCATCTCATGGTTTTGTTCTATAAAAAACCCTAGAAAAGGCAAGGTCATTAGCAACTCACTTGAGACCCATTCTGTCGCTTTCTTGGACAGAAGCTTTGTTTCTCTCAATAAATATATTCTGCTGTTAACTTCCATTGTTCCTAAAATTCATTCTTCGATTTTAGAGAACACAAACTTATGCCAGACATCTAGTAGGTTAGGAGTTTCTTCCCACTACATCATTTTAAACATGATTGGATCCAGATCTTTCACAGAATTTTTGAGAATCAAGAGGGCATTTGAACCAAAATGATACACTCCACAGGTTGAGATTCTTAATAAATCTACAAGGTTCTTAACAGCCCCATTTCCACAAATCAATCCAGTTTGTATCTGTGTGCCTTTCTGTGGGCTGGTATCACCTGCAAGCTTTTAGCACAGTGGCCACAGTGTTGCTGTTACTCACATCTGCATCGCTGCCCTAGAGATCTTCCCAGCACACTGTTAAAACACACACACGTGCATTGCACCACTACCATTGCCAACAGCCACACAGAAGCAGCTATTCCTTCTGTGGTGCTTCCCAGAGCATTCTGCCCTTGATTTCCTCAGTCTACCTCAAGCCCTTAAGGCCGTCAGCATCTACCTCCTTAGGTCTCTGAGAGGGTGTGCTGCAAAATGGTAAAGAGCAGCCTCCTTGGTTCATGTGAGTGTTTTTGTACATTTCATACCAGGATTGCTGGCTTTAGAGCTGTTACAGTTCTTTTTGGCTTTACAAATGAAAAAAAAAGTCTAATTAATGTAGCTAGGATGATACTTCTGTAGCTCTGTAGCTTTGACTCTTCTGCTGAGTCAAACTGAATTTGTTTTACTCTCTTTCATTATCGTAGTCTTTATCAGATAGAAGGCCATTAGTCCCTGCTAAATTATAGTATTTTGGAAAGTGTTATGGATTAGATTGCATACCTTTTTTTTTTTAGTTCTGGGGATTGAACTCATGACCTCGTGCTTGCCAAGCAGGTGCTAGGGTTGCATATCTTCTAAAGTCATGTCAGCACTGTAACCACATGGGATTATACTGAGGATAGGGGCTGTAAGGAGACAGTTAATGTTAAATCAAGGCATAAGGTTGGGTCATAGTCCAATAAGATTCATGCCCTTATAAGAAGAGTAAGAGACAGCAAAGTATCCTGTTCCTCCACCACATATGTTCACTGAAGAAAGGCGATACGTGGATGCAAAGAAGGCATCATACTGTCTTCAAGCCAAGAAGAAACAATGCTGACGATGACTTGGTCTTGCACTTCTAACTTCTAGATCTGTGACGAAAAATTGTCTGCTGGATAATCCAAGGAGCCTAAGGTATTTTGTTATGGAAACTTTATTTGAATAATGCAAAAATTCCTGTTATGCCTCCACCAACCTCCATTTACACTATTCTGTCAGACTGACAAAACTTGACTGAAATCAACTGCTTTCCAAGTGATGCTTGCTTTGAGTAATGTCTGATATCAAACAAAGCTTCTACTTATGCCTTCAAAAAGGAGACAATGACAGCTTCATGATGCATTGTTCCAGGGAAAGATTTTATAAGTTGCTAGGAAAAAGCTGATGTTTCAAGAATCATGACACTTATGAAGCAGCTTTGACTTATAGGTCACAGACATTGTGACATAGGGGTTAGCTAAATATTTGGAAATAAAAAATTTATGTTTCACTATAAGCAATCATGATCAACATGCCAGAAGGAAAGATAGTATGTCTATTCAATTTTTCAATCTCAAAATATTTGACAAAAAGTTCTTTCAGAATTTAAAATAATATAAAACTACCTAATAATTGTTCCAATAGAGAAACTTAATAAGATACTAAATATAGGACTTTTACAGGTATAGCTGATTTTAATGTTTGTGTATAGTTTTCCATATTGCATCATGAAGACACAAATTATACAATCATAATATTTTTATTTTTTCCATAAAACTACACTATTAATAGCATATTTTTATTAGCTGGTTATAAAATTATTATCCAAATTTTCCTAAAGAGAAATGTGTATGACATCATGATAAATTGTCCTCTATTCCATAAAGAGGCTGTAAATTGCCAATACTTACAGACTGCCTGTATTTTAACATACTGAATCCTTGGAAAAATAATTGGCTACAAGTTTAGCAAGTTAAAAAAAATCCTTTAAGGTAGTAGCTTCAGTTCTTCTAGCATTTTGTTTTAAAGGAGAAAAAATATATAGTTCATTATTTCAGTGAACACAATCCCTATAAATACTAAGTTTTGTCACTAAAACAACTGAACTGTTTAATTTATAACTTACAGTGTTACAAAGATAAATCATATTACATGTAAGAAAAAGTATCATTTAATTTTGAGGTAGACTACTAATAAAAGGCTAAGTGTGGAAGGATTTCCTGCCACTTTTCTTCTCATCTTGTCTTCGTGTAAATGACAGGGACTATTTTTTTTCAATGGTTTTCTTCTGTATAAGAAACTAAAGTTGGACACAGCTTCGTGGTTTGACGCACACTTAGAATGCACAAGACTATTTCAATCCCCATGGTGGAGTGATGTATAGAGACATAGGCAAAAGGAATAACTATTCTTGGAAATTTTGAAGATGTTCACTATTAAATAATTTAGATAGTCTAGGGCTGTTTGCCCTCATATCCAAACCGTGTCCTATCCATTCTCTGCTTTCTTTGGTAGCCTGACACGTTCTATAAACTGATTTCCATAGGATTCACTAGGATTATCTGATATGAGATCTACTCTCCCTCTTGGCTATTTTATTACCTCCCTGTCTCTTCAGTGGCTCTCTATTTCCCTAGGGACACCCAGTGGACTCCACAGTCTCAATAGTCCTGGCTTGGGCACTCTGATATCATTCTAATTCCTTTATTCAATAGCCTACAGGTCTCTGCTACTGACTTTCACTGTTCTCCATACATGTTTACCTCATCATTCTCTCTGAATCCCGATCACCTTGAGCAACAATTACTTATCATTATTCAGTTCCATCATAAGTTCTCAAAGTGGTTGTAATTTTCCCACTTAGATTTTAATACATGTGCTTATTTGCTAGCTTGTTTTGCTATGTATTTATATATGCTTTGTGTTATTCCAGACAATATTTAAGGCATTTTGAGGAAGAAATGCAAAATACAAGAAGGTATCAAAAGTGGAAGTGGAGTTATTTATTTAAAACTGTCTGAGAGGATGAACTAAAATAATCAGATGAAATGCTGTCAAGAATAAAGCTAATAAAACTTCAGTTAATAGACACTTTATAAATGTAGTTCATAAAATTCTGGTAGTAAATGTAAAAGGAGAAACATGGTCACTTTGGAAATACAGATAAAGGAAGAAAGGTAGAGAAAAATGAAAAGAGAAGAAAACAATTGTTATTGGAATCCACTGTCACTTTTATTATCTGATTAAAATATATATGGTTAAACTCACTCTTTCTGAACTTTTATATTCAAAACAGAAAGCACCCAAGCATTCACGTGGCTGTGTAGTATTGCTTGGTTCACGTGCAGGCAACAACACTCCAACGTTCCTGAATGACAGAGAACACTGCAAAGCAACTCTGAGCAGGAACTAAAATTAACCAGTTGGTTTTCTGTGTTTACATGTGAGTCTGTCCCAGACCTAGGCCCCTTGTCTGGAGATGGACAGTGGACTCACAGCAAGTGAACCTCTGTGAATCACTGGTCCTGTTTGAGGCCTGTATTGACCTGTGATGCCATGATGCCTCAAAGGACAAGACAAGACCACAGCTAAGAAAGCCTGGCTCCCATCAGATTTAACTAGAGAAAGACTATAGCTGCAAGCATCTCACTCCTGCTATCTTACTCTTGCCATGAAGTTCAAGCTAGAGATAAGACAGTTCTCCTAGTTGGCATAATTAACTACTTGGAGAAGTCTTTGTAACTGATCCCCAAGGTCCTGTTCAGGTTCCTGTGCTTTCCTCAGTATTTCCTTCCTTTGTTTGCAAACCAAACAAATATGGTCCCCAGAGAAGTTCTTGGTCTCAGCTCCCAGAGAATCTCTAATTGTGCTAGAGGATTTCAATCCTCCTGGAGCCCTAAAATCACACTACTCCTCTCTTTTATTTAACTTTCACCGTCCACTTGTTTCAGGTGTTGTGGGCCTGATCAATACATGATAACTGAAGCTGATTCAGTTCAAAGAACCATCAAGATGCATTCTGGTCACTGCACAGTGACAGAAGTCTCTTTTAGGGTCCTATTGGGTTTACAGACCTTCACAATAGCATTCTGACAAGATTGCTCCATGTGTGTGCTTCCACTGACGTTTTGGTATTGTTTTTCATTTAAAAGAAATTTTTATCTTTGAAATATCTCCTCCTTGCAAGGAGGAGATTCATTAAAAAACAGGTCAAACTTAGACCTTATGCTATATCCAATGAATCTATCAAATTTGAAAGGAGATCCAGTAGAGAACTCACAACCTTTTCTTTTTGAAAGCCATCTTCTTTCAGAATCTGGTGAGTTGTTTCTCGTACACTATTTTCAAAAGTTATCTTTATGCTTTTTACAAGAATTTCTTAGGAATAAATACCAATTATTTGTTCTTCAGGGGTAAAAGAAATTATATTTATGTATAGTAAGTATAGACAGATTGCTCCCCAATGTGGTTGCTTCATTTATTTTCCTTGACAACTGTGGTCTGAAAAAATTTGGAAATGTTTTTATTTTCCTAGATACCTGCCAACATTGTCTTTATCTAATTTTTACCTATTAAATTTTCAATCTGATATTTCATTGTAGTTCTGCTTTTCTCCGACTGCTAATGAATTTACTTTTTATAAATATAAGTCAGTTATACAGCTTTACACGGTCACCTTTACATCACACATGTGAGGGTTTTTTTCTTTCTTTTAAGTGATTACCTCAGTTATATACATCAAAACATGCTATGAGGGCATTACAAATATTTTTCCTATCATATTTCTTTTTTCCACCATTACAATGAAAATAATTTTAAAATTTATATGAGCAAAAACAAAAACATTCTCTTAAGCTTTTTGTCTTTGCTGACACATAAAACTGTAGCTAGTTATAATTACTTTTATTAATGTTCTAGTAGTTCTATCAAATTTAGATTTTTAAATCCCTGGCCAGTAGGAAAATGGAAATTAAAATCATAGATTCTATCTTAGTCCAGAAAGAAAGTATATCATCAAGAAATCAAATAATAACAGATGCTGGTAATGCTGCTGGGAAAAAAAAAGAACCCTTCTATATCGCTGGTAGGAACACAAACTAATAGAGCCATTATGAGAATCAATGTGGATAGTCCTCATAATCTAAAACTAAAAATTCCATTCAATCCAGCCACTGCTGGATTCTAAGTATCTTCCTGAAAGAATTCAAGGTATCATGTTACAGTGATACTTTCCTATCTATATTTATAGCAGCACAACTCAAAATACAGCAGCTAAATTTTGGAAGTGCTCTATATGCCTATCAACAGATGAATGGATAAAGAAACTATGGCGTTCATACACAATGAAGTACTCTACTATAAGGAAGGATAAGTTTGAACCATTTGTAGAAAAATGGAGACACCTGAGACCATAATGTTAAGTGAAATAAATCAAACACAGACGCTTAAATATCACATGGTTCTATTATGTGAGAAACCCATGCAGAAATAATTAAAAAAGAAAAACCAAAGTTTGATAGTAAAAACGGAGATAGATATTTTGTGAAGAGGAAGCAGACTAAGAGATGGGGCAAGGAAGGGAAGGGGTTGAAAAAAGTAAAATGTGCTCCAAACATGTACCAACTTCCCATGAAGAATGTAGTCATCTTGTTCTACAAGAAGATGTCCCCTGAAAGCCTCCTGTAGTCATTGGTGAGACTTTTTAGAGATGGCTGAGTCTAGGAGGTGGAATCTGATATTAGAAGTATGTGATTGCTAGATGAGTCCACTGTTTTTTTAAACATACTTCTAGGTATGGGTAAAGGGGAGACCCACCTTAGGTATGGGTGGCTCCACCCAAAATGCAGGTGGCCTGGAAGGGGAAAAGGGAAGGAAGGCTGGTGCTGATGCTTGCTGCTTCACTGTCTCCTGCCTGCTTTCCATGGACTGTTTCGCCCCTGCCAGACCACCTTGCCTTAGAGTCAGTGGAGTATGGACTGACATCTCTACAAACTGATCTGAAATAAATTTTTCCTCCTTCAACTTTGCATGTTGAGCATTTTGTATCAGCCATGAGAAAGTAACTAAGACAATGTACTAATATAAAAAAAAAATAGAAATAAAATAGTAAGTAACCACATAGAAACAAAGTCTTTTTGTTTTAACCATAAGAATATATGTAAAAATAAACTCCATCATGTAAAGAAGTTAAGAACCCAGCCTGTAGACTGTGCATGGTGACACATACCTGTAATCTCAGCATCCTGGAGGCTGAGGCGGGAGGACTGCAGTGAGTTCAAGGCCAGCCTAAGCTACATAGCCACTCCTTGTTACAAAAAAACAAAACAAAACAAAAAAACCCCACCAAGATCTCAGTCTGCAATTACTAACAGCACAATGGTACTTCATTGAAAATCTTCTTTAACACTGCACTGGAAAATTTAATTTTTGCAAAAATAATAAGCAGAACTTCTCACTATTGGTATATGAAGTGTACCTACTGCACCTGGATGCCTATATACTGTTTTATTTTATATATATATATATATATATATATATATATATATATATATATATATATATATATATCACAGTCTATCATCGTGAATTTGGAAAGCATCCAGAGGTGGCTGCATATGTTTTCTATTTGCAGTATCTAAAATAGTTTATTTCCCTCAGAAACATGATTTCTAGGGTTACCTATGTTTTGTTTTTCTAAAGTTTCAGTTTGAGAATTTCTTGGTATTTTTGTTCAGTGTTTATTAAGTTTATTTTAGAATAGCAGACAGTTAAATATTTAAGTTTTAAATTTGAACATTGAGTTTAACTCTTGACTTTGTCACCTCCTAATTATACATAATAGACGTGTTATGCAACTTGCCTTAATTTATTAGAAAGCAAAAATTTTCAGAAGGTATATAGTTTGTCCTTAAAAGTAAAATATTTCTTAAGATAAAATCATGTAGAGATGTGTGATCTCTACACAATGTCAAAAATTTAATTAATGTGTAATACAATTTATCCACAACTTATCATAAGATAAGAAATACTGGACAAATATCCCAATAGTTCTAAAACTTAAAGTAAATGTTATATGTAAATTAAAAATTAAATATATGTTTATTATAAAAACTCAGAAAATTATACTAGAAAAAAATGGGCTGCAGGGCTTGATGTTGTATGCCTGTGATTCCTAGCTACTAGGGAGGTTGAGACAAGACTATTACAATTTCGTGATTAGCCTGGGCAATTTAGCAAAACACTATCTCCAAATAAAATTTTTAAAATATATTTTGTATTTAAAGTACATAGTAGTTTATACTTAAAGAATATAGACTATCTAATTAAAAAATTACATCAAATATTAGACTTATTTGAGATAATTTAACTGTATTTCCTTTAAAAGCAAAAGAAATGTGCCAATTATGTTGAAGCTGTAGTTTCTGTTATTGTTGAAAAAACAAAGTATAAGATGTGAGAAAGATAGAAATCTTTATTTTGACTGCATGACTCAAAATAAAAATAAATTGCATAAAGAAAATCAGAGAATTATTACTATGATTGAAGTAGTGCAGCCAGATGTTTATATATCAAATCAATTTAAATAAATCAATCTGATTCTTTGTTTTTTAAAGGGAATAACCTAATGAAATTTATTAAAAGATCATATTTTAAAAATCAGTGTCTAAGCATGAACTATGTAAAGAATATATACACTATTAAAGTCCTTTGAAAATGCATGCCAAAACAAACCACAAGAACTTCACCAACACATGGAAATTAAATAGGACTCTATTGAATGAATAATCAATGGGTTATAGATAAAATTAAAGAAGAAATTGGATGGTTTTTACAGTTCAATGATAGAGACAATACAACATACCAGAACTTATGGGACACAAAGAAAGTAATCTTTAGAGAGAAATATATAGCAGTAAATACCATATCAAGAAAACAGAGCAAGCACATATAAACAATTTAGTGCTGAATCTTGAACGTCTAGAAAAAGAAGACCAGGCTAAACAAAAAGCTTGTACAAATGAGAAAATTATAAGGATCAGATAAGAAATTAACACACTGGAGGCCTAAAAAAACAACTCAAAGAATCAGTGAATGGAAGAGTTGGTTCTTTGAAAAATTAAATAAAATCAACAAATCCTTGGCCAACCTTATAAAAAAAGGAAAGACTCAAATCTACACAGTCATGCATGAAAAGTGTGAAATTCCAACAGACTCTGTAGAAATCCAGAAAATGATCTATACTTACTTTGAAAACTTGTATTCTAACAAAATAGAAAATAAGGGAAGAAATGGACAGATTCCCAGATACATATGAATTACCAAAGCTGAATCAAGAAGATTTAAATATTCTAAGTAACCCAATATCAATAAATGAAAATAAAGATGTAATTAAAAATCTATTAGCAAAGAAAATCCTAGGTCCTGATGGATTCACTGCTAAATTCTACAAGAAATTTAGTTAAGACCTAACACAACTACTTCTCAAACTCTTCAATGAATTGAAAGGGAAGCAATACTCCCAAATTCATTCCTGGGAGCAAGCATTACTCTGATTCCAAAACCAGAGAAGGACCCAACTACAAAAAAGAATTACAGGCCAATCTCCCTAATGAACGTTGTTGCAAAAATCCTCAATAAGATAGTGGCAAACAGCAAATCATCAAGAAGACTATATACCATGATCAAGGGGGATTCATCCCAGGGATACAAGGATGGTTCAACATACGTAAATCCATAAATGGAATACAGTGTATTAACAGAGCCAAGGACAAACATCATATGATCATCTCAATAGATGCAGAAAAAGCTTTTGATGAAATCTAGCACCAATTCATGATAAAAACCCTACAGAAAATTGGAATAGATGGTCTCTGTTTCAATTTAATAAAAGCCATCTATGACAAACCAACAGCCAAATTTGCTAAATGGACCAAAATTGAAAGTTTTCACTCTAAAATGAGGAATGAGACAAGGATGTTCACCATCCCTACTCCTATTCCACATAGTCCTGGGAACTTCAGCCAGAGCAATTAAGAGAAAGAAATAGAAGGAGTAAAGCTAGGAAAAGAAGAAGTTAAATTATCATTATTTGCATATGACATGATAGTCTACTTAGAAGACCCTAAAGACTTCACCAAAAGAATTCTAGATTTTAATGAGCAAATTTAGTAATGTAGCTGGTTATAAAGTCAACACTCAAAAATTGATAGTCTTCTTATATATGAATAACAAACTCACTGAGAGAGAGATCAGGGAAACAATATGTTTTACAAAAACATCCAAAAAACCCCTGAAATACCTAGGAATCAATCTAACAAAACATTTAAAATACCTCTACATTGAAAACTATAGTATTCTGAAAAAGGAGATTGAAGAGCATATTAGAAAATGGAGAGATATACCATGCTCTTGGGTAGGAAGAACCAACATAGTGAAAATGGCCATACTCCCAATACTACTATATAGATTCAGTACAATTCCAATCAAAATTCCAATAACATACCTTATAGAATTAGAGAAAACAATCCTAAAATTCATTTGGAATCAGAAGAGACCTAGAATAGCAAAGATAATCTTGGGCAGCAAAGACAAAACAGGAAGTATCACAATCCATAACTTGAAATTATACTATAAAGCTACTGTGTTAAAAACATTGTGGTACTGAAAACAAACAAACAAACAAACAAAAAAACAGACCTAAAGGTCAATGGAATAGATGAGAAGATGCAGAAATAATTGCAGACACACTAAGCTACCTTATCTTTCACAAAGGTGCCAAACACATTCATTGGAAAGGACATAGTTTCTTTAATAAATTGTGTTGGAAAAACTGGCTTTCCACATGCTGAAGAATTAAACTTGACCTGTATCTTTCACTTCGTACTAAGTTAAAATTAGAATGGATTAAAGATCTTAATATTAAAACAGAAATATTAAATCTGCTGGAAGTTAGAGTAGGTAAAATTCTTGAAGACAGTAGTGTAGGTAAAGACTTTATGAATAAAACCCAGAGTGTACAGGACTTACTGCAAAAAATCAACAAATGGAATCTCATCTTATTGAAAGCTTATGTACAGCAAGAGAAACCACCAACAGAGTGAAGAGACAACCCACTATCTGGGAGAAAATGTTTGCCAACTGTTATTCAGATAAAGGATTATAATCAAGAACATATAAAGAACTAAAAACATTAGTCATCCTAGGTTTAAAGACCCAATCCAAAAATGGACATCTGAGTTGAACATACACATCTCAGATGAAGAAGTACAAACAGCAAATAAATATGTGAAAAAATGTTCAACAGCACTGGCCATTCAAGAGATGCAAATTAAAACAACACTGAGATTTTACCTCACCCCAGAAAGAATGGTTAGTATTAAGAAATCAACCACTGTGTGGAAAAAGAAACACTTCTCCATTGTAGGTGGGAATGCAGACTGGTGCAACCACTGTGGAAATCAGTGTGGAGACTCCTCAATAAACTAGGATTGGAGGTCCCATCCAACCTAGCTATTCCCCTTCTGAGTATCTTCACAAAATAAATAAAAACATCATGTCACAGCACTATATGTGCACTCATGTTTATAGCAGCACAGGTTATAATAGCTAGATCTTCAAAACAACCTAAGTGTCTATCAACTGAGGAATGAATAAAAAAGATGTGATATTTCTATACAATGGAACACTTTTCATCCATAAAAAAGATAAACTGGACATTTTTATAGGTAAATGGATGAGACTTGAAAACATACTTATTAGTAAAATAAATATGTCATACATGCATAATCATCATATTGTTTCATTTAATGTCATAGGGATAAAACATGCATTTTGCCACACAGAGAATGACTTCCATCAAGCAATGGCTCAGACCACACCTGCCTTCACTTTAACTAAGCCATTGTGAGCCATTTTGAGTTGACTTTTGGATATTTTAAGAAACTTTTGATGCACTATAAAGTTTTGGTTTTTGCATGTGGTGTTGTTCCAGTATATTTATTGAGGGTACAGTCTTTTCTCCACTCAGTTGCTTTTGCATCTTTGCCAGAAATCAAATGTCTGTTATTGGGTATCTATTTTGGGACTTTATATTGGTACTTTGGTGGTTTGTCTATCTTGATATCAATGCCATTTTGTCATGATTGGTGTAACTTGGTGATAAGTTGTGGGATTGGGGAGGGTTGGAGCTCTGATTTTATTTCTTTATCAAAGTCGTTTAGACTATTCTCAGTCTTTTTTAATTTTACAGAAATGTAAGAATCAAAACATTAATCTGTGTGAAACATGATGTTGAGAGTTTGATAAAAAAGAACAAGGTCAATAATATTAAAATCTATTAAAGTCCATAAATTTGGATTACAAACATATTATTTTGACAGATGTGAGTTTGGATTCAATCTTCTTCATGTGGATAGTCAGCTTTCCCTGATCATTTGTTAAAGAGGCTCTCTTTTCTCCTGTGTATGTTTTTGCCCCTTCATCAAATATCAGATAGCTGAGTATGCCTGGAGTTGGCACTGCATCTTCTCTTCTATTCCACTGATCCACATGTCTGTTTCTGTGCCAATACAATGTTGTTTTAAGACTGTAATTTTATTATCATTTGAAGTCCATTATTGTATTGTGATCTCTCACGCTTTGCTCATGTAGCCCAGAATTACTATTACTGTTCTAAGTCTCTTCTTGTTCCATGTAAATGTTTGAATTATTTTCTCTAGTTCCATGAGGAATGCTAGTAGTATCTCTACTGACACTGTACATTAGCTTTGCAAGTGTAGGCATTTTAATAATATTGGTTCTGCCTGTGTAAGAGTGGGATACCAGTTTATTTTCCAATGTCCTCTTTCATTGGTCCATTTTTTGAAGTTCTTTACTGCACTTTTCATAGTAAAGGACTACATTTTTTGTTTGATTAATTCCTAAGTATTTAATTTTTCTTGGGCTATTGTGAATAACTTTATTTTTATCACTTTTAAAACCTTGCTTAATAATCAGCTTCAATTGAATATACACATACTTTTTGGAAATTTCTAAAAGAAACAAAAATACATTATATTTTTATGCAGACATCTAATCTTGACAAACAAAGTATTTGAGTAACACTGTCAGCTAGAATATTACATTTAAACATACAAACACATGCATACATACACACACAGATTGCCATGGTGACTGCACTCCAGGTCCTACAATCTTTACCTAATATATAATCTTCGTAGTAAATATGCTGCTTCAATGAAAAATTTTGCTTTCAATTGTTACTTTAATTATACCAGCCTGAATATATTTTTCATTGACAGATATCAAGATATTCTAGTTTTTAAGTTTAACATTATTAAAACACACAAAAATTGTAAAAAGATCATATATAACTTCAAAAATTTATTAAAACATTAAAGAAAGTTTTAAATTCATGTAAGAACTTCACAATGAAAGCTATATGGAACTAAAAATTACTGTATACGGAAATCAAAATTTAGCAGATCAGAAGCTACAAGTGTCAATCATAATTAAAAGTTAGGTTATTAAATAGAACTAAAGACTCAGGTTTAGAGAAGTTTCTACTCATCTATACAAAGTGAAAACAAAACTAAAAAAGCAAAAAAGCATTCATCAATATCCTTAAGTATTGACTGTGCACTTTCTGAGGAAAACAAATTTAACTTACTTGTTTAACAATGCCTACAGGGATTTTAATTTGGATAGATTCAGTAAAACTACTAAGAATACATTTACTTGAATAAAAGTTTACTTGGAATATATAAAGAACTTTGCACATCTGTATCAACAAAAAAAGCTATATAATCAAAAGTGTTAAAAAGTCATGAAGAGATTCTACATCAAAGATTAACCAATGTCAGAAAAATGTAAATTAAGGTACAACAAAATTCTCTTTCTCACTTACTAACACAACTAACATAAAAAGAAGATACTACTAAGTACTGACAATTGTGTGGTATAATTGAACATTTTTTTGTATTGAGTATGGGAGTGTAAAATAGCATGACTGATTTAGAGAACTATTTGACAATTTGTGATAAACTTAAACATATATCTACTCAATGACTGGGCAATTCAACTAAAAATGTTTATCACAAAATGTAGCAATGTATTTACAAAAATTATTTTATGCATTGTAGCATAAAATAGAAACAACACACATATCCATCAATCAGAATATGTAATTGTAAGTGATACATTCATAAAATTCAGGACAAGAGCTATAGTAAAGCAATAAAGAAATGTCTGTGTGCACGCACACAAAGAGTTAAGTACTTACGTGTATTCAAACACCAACCTACATTATATGCACATGTATAGACATACAACTATATAATGACATTATTTATTATAGCTTGCTATATAAGTTATATAGTATAAAATGAAAATGTGGATCCCCTTGTTGAAAAAGCAAAATAAGTATCATGGTTGTTCTTTGTGTTACACAAAGCCAATCTGATATTCAAATAGGACTTTTCAGGAGAGTATGTGAAATCACTAAAATTACATAGTTTATATGTCATAAGTGGGACATGTATATGTTCTCTGTTTTCACCCAAATTATGGAAATATGCACCAACTCAACTATTTTTGTTATATTTCTTGTCACAGGCATATTGAATCAATACTCTCTACTGATTTAAGGACAAATTAAAAGTAAAAGGAACTATAAGTTACCCTATCTTTTCAATTCTTTTTCATTTAGTGTCATAATCTTCAGCACAAGTGGTTGACTAAGAGTGATTACTTCTGTAACATGACCAAGGAAAAATATGTTAGATATTCTTGACAGTTATTATTTGAATGCCACTGAATTCTTCCATGATGGGCATAAGTTCTGCTTCCAACAAAATCATGTCCTCTATAAGCTGTCAGTAACCTACTGCACATCCCATTTACTCGTAAGTATATTATGTTTTCTTTCTGTCACTATGAATCTTGCTGAACTGCTCTGTATCTGGTTCCACCAAAATTTTGTGATCATCACAAAAGTTATATACAAGTGGAATGCCAAAAAGTAACAGAAAATGTACACACTCCATTCACACAGAACACACTATAATCACCTACTGTTCTACTACTGTATGCATGATTCTTTATCTTAGGATGCGTGTTTTGTAGGTGAAGCCTAATGGCTTCAGCCTACAAAACACGCATCCTAAGATAAAGAAGTTTCAAGAAGGCATCAGTAGAACATTAAACAGATCCTTGTGAATCCGGAATCCTTTGAGATGATATATGTGTCATAAGCAGAAAGTCATTCCTCTTTGGCTTAAAATAGGGAGTCTATCTTGGTTGCAGCCTTTTAAAACAGTCAAATGAACCTCAGAGGAGAAAGTTGATGAGAACTCATCAAATTATATTTTGAAAGAAAAGAGCTCTATTGTGGACTGTATGTGCAAAAGAAAAGTCAGAAGAGATTCAAAGTTTTTGGCTTAGGAACTTAGAAAAGTGCATTTATTTAGGGAAACAGTAGCTACTACAGTAGGCAGTAGTTTGAGAGAAGAGAGCTATTAGGAGTTTAGTTTTGAATGTACTAAGTTAAGTGCTGATTACACATTCCAGTGTAAATGTCGATTAGGAAACTGTACGTGATTGCAGAGAAGACATCTGATCTGAAATTTAATTTGAGGGAAGTCAGTACAGTAGTGATATTACATTTCAGCCATGGGACATGACAACAGGTGATGCAGACAGTAAAGACAGCTGCTGAAAAGAGAAATAAAAGGACTGAGTTTTAGAACATTCTATTAGAGACTGAAGAAGTACTGGGAGACTTAGAATAGAAACTTGAAAATTATCTTTGGTAAACTACTTGACCTTGCTAAGCTTTTTCCCTGATCTGTAAGTCAAAGTTATTGATACCTACTTTTTAGTATTTCTAGATAATAAAAGGTAAAAATAATACAATCTACACAGTCTAGAGTACATAAGACTGTCTCTGCATGACAAGTCTAATGCTTCCCTACTCTATTTCATTTCCAAGTTTTCTGATACAAAAAAATCCTTTATTTCTTTATTTGTATTACTTATGTTAACTGGGTTCACCTTGTTAGAAAATTTAATATTCAAAATACTCCAAAGTCCAAAACTTTTTGAGCACTGATATGATGACATACGGAACATTTCACATCTTGCCTCATGGGACAAGCCACAGTCAGATAGAAATATCATGCGAAACTGTCTTTGGACAGCGTATGTGAGGTATGTTGGAGACCACTATGAAATGGCTCTGAGCAAGATTTAAATTTTACTAATTGGCTTTCTATGTTTATCTGTGAGTCTGTCCTAAGCTTTGGCCCCTTGCCTGGCAATGGGAGCTGATTCATAGTAAGTGAACCTCTATGAATCACTGGTCCTGGCTGAGGCCTGTAGTGGCCTGTGAGGACAGAGATACCTCAAAGGGCAAGATAAAGCCACAGCTTTGGACACTTGGCTCCAACCCCAATTAACAAGATAGAGACTGCAGCTGCAGAAAGTACTCATGCAGTATCAATCCTACCATAAATGTCAATTGGAGATAGAACAGTTCTCCTAAATTGGCATAATTTGCTACTTGGAGAAGTCTTTGAAGTGACTCCCAAGGTCCTGCTCATTACCTGCGCTTTCCTCAGTTTCCCGCCCTTTTGTCCTAATGAAGTGGACTAATCCAGAGAAGCTTTAGTCTTAGCCCTCAGAGTCTTGAGCCTAACTAAAGGGTTTTGACCCCCCTGGAGCCCTAAAACAATCATATAACTTGTTGCATTTTATTTAACCTCTGCCGTACACTTGTTTGGGAGATCGGGAATGTAGGTCAGGACCTGATAGAGGTGTATGTAAAATATCATTGTTTATACTTTGGTCCCTTTCCTAAGACATTTCATTATGTATATGTGCCCTTTCCAAAATCTGAAAAAGTTCTGAACTTCAACACAGTTGTAGTTCTAAGCATTTCTGATGAGGGATACATAACCTGTATGGGCTTTGCAAATGTCAACATTTACCATTCAATCTCCCAAAACAGGAGATAAGATTTTTTTCATGTTTATAACTCTATTACTGAGCACTTGCACTGGCAGTGCAGGGCAGTTAGTACTTTATTTTTCAAAGAATGATTGTATTCACAGCAAGCAATATCATTCATTGCCCTAAAGAACATCTTGATATTTCTCTTATTCTTTCTAGAAGATATAGTGTTTTACAGTTTCTGTAATAATGCTTACTTTAACTGAATATTATAAAAATAACTTGAGAGTATATCGTTCATAGTTTTCCTTTTAAGAAGATTTAAAAAAGACTTCCTATGTCTTCTACTATGAACAGCACGTACAAAGAAAATACACAGCGTAGCAACTATTTTAACGGTCCAACTAACCTGTTTCAAAACTCTACTTCATTGCTATGTTTGTATTTCTGTCTATAAAATAAAATAAGCTAGAATAGAATAAAATAATAAAATAAAATAGCATGACAGGGTCTATGAGAACTTATTAACTCTCCTAACCTACTGTGAGATACAAGTTGAAAACTAAATGTTTTCCATATTCTGTAGGATTACAAAATACCAAGATAAACTTCACTTTGATTAGTTATTGCTGAACTTTGATATCATTCTGTTCATCATTCATGCTTATGAAATAACTCTTTGATTTTAGTGGGAAAAATAGGCCTCTTATATCAATGATAACTTATGTAACTGCATTAAAGGACTAGCCACTGAACCTAAGGAGAAGACTATTATATCTTCTTCTGTTCAAAGCTGACACAACTATGATTTGGGTTGTATATGGTTAAGGAAAAAGCCACAAGAACTTTGACTAAAGCAATTATCTTTCTTACACAGCATTTTTCAGTAGCTAGTCCCTAAAATTAAGAGAAATTCTTATAATCTAAGAGTTAAAGTTGATTTTAATGTTCCATTCAAGTAGTTTTAGGCTTAGCCAGCCTTTCTTAAATTAAAGAGAGAATAAATGTATATGACATCACAGAACACCGGCCACCCCGTAGTCAGTGTGGGAATACAATCTGGAAAAGAAAAAAAACACTGTATATATAAGCCAGAGGTATTGAAAAGAAAGACAGTGGCTAGAAACAATGATAAAACAGTCTAAAAGCATAAATAAATAAACAGAAAAAGGAAGGAACACAATGATTAACAACATTTATTTTGCCCAGCAGCAGAATGAAAGTGTAAATAAGCAGATGGTTTTCTCAGAGGTCAAGACCATTATTATTTGGTAGAATCTGGGAACATGTTGATAGCTATGGCTCAGCATTCTGTCTCTATACAGGAGAGCAATTCTCAAATTTTGTGTGTATGAACATTTTATGGGACATTACTTTAAAAACAAACTCGTAGGACTCACCTCTAGAGATACTGATTTAGTACAATCTGACTCTAGCATTTGGATGAGGAATATCTCCTTTTAGTAACATTCCCAGTGACTCTAGTATATGTTCCAAGGGACATGGTTACATGCTCTCTGTTGGGAGGGATTTTCATGGAAGACCAACTTAGAGCACAACTAATTATTGAAAGAGAAATCAACTTAATGTTGGTGGGGCAGGAAAGAAGGGAAGTGTGTGGCATTAGAGAATTTAAAAGGACATTAATTTCTGGCTTGTTTGACAGCCTAGTTTTTCTATCTCCTGTTTTTGTTTTTTTCTTTGAAAGGACCCCTTGCTCTGTAGCTCAAGAGGTCCTCAGACTCACAGCAATCCTTCTGCCTCAGCTGCTCAAATGCTAGGATTACAGGCATGGGCTACTTAATTCAACTATCTCCTTATTTCAGACTCTGTGCTGATTATGTATCACCCCTTTCAAATTAAACATTTAACATAAAGGTATATTTACAAATTACACTTGCTTACATTGCAGGTTATAGAGACAGATTTAGATCATCTCAGTATTTAGTACCAAATTACTCAGGACTTTAGCGAAAAATACTATTTTAAGCAGCTGAATGGGTACTCCTACAAAGCTGAGATTTTAATCAATTATTTATATCATCATATTTAACATCATCTCTGGTGATTCAGTAGATCTCATGACCTTCTTGTTTTTTAGTATACTCTGACATCACAGGGTTTGTACCTCTACATCCTCATTTATCTCTACAACATGGTTTTCTCATTACTTTCTTCTTTCCATGTCTTTCCATGTCTCTTTCTCTGCAACTTTATATCCTCAAATCACTCATTGGTAACTCTGACCCTAAACCTATTTATTTATCTTTATATTCAAACTTCCCCATTTTATATGGAGCCTATAGTATATTGAGAAGAGATCAGAGGTTTGTTAGACTGGCCAGCAAAAATTACACTCCATCCCTGCTTTTTTCAATAGGCTATATTTGTATTAGTTCATACAATATAAAAATACAATCATGACTAATTTTAGTAGAAGAACAATAATATCAAATTTCATTTTATACCACTTGTTTTGCTCTAAAAATTATGAATAAGTTACTGTTATTGTTGTGACTCTTCTAATATAAATTTTTTCCAGCTTTTTAAATCCATCTTCATGTGCCAGAGTTTACCAACACCTTAAAGTTTAAAATACACAAAATTTGCAAGCATTTCTTCATGCAGTTTAAGAGAAAATATTTCAAATGCCAATTTCACAGTGAAAAAGAACAACTGTATTATATGGGCATGATAATGGGATTAATAAACTTTAATATCATAATGATATAAGGAAACGAAACTTCCAACCTATTGTATGTCCAATATTAGTTCATGTTCTCTAAAACTAAAGAAAGAATTTTAAGAACAATGGAAGTTAAGAACAGAATATATTTATTGAGAGAAACAAAGCTTCTGTCTGAGAAAGACAGAGGGGTCCTGAGTGGGTTGCCAAATAATATCAAATATCTGTCTTTTCTAGGGACTTTTATAGAACAAAATCATGTAGTGAGATGGGTTCAAAGTGGGGAAAACAGGGAGCTCACAAGGCAGACAGGCATAAGGTGGGACAGAACTATGGTTAACCAATAAGATTAACTGTTGTAAAATTGATTAAAACAGGGACAAATGGGGAAGGGAGTCCAGTAGAAAACAAAGCGGTGACTCTTCCCTAGGGCGTTGGGATGGTAACTCCTGACTTCCTCAGGGTGATAGGGAACTATTTAGAATATCAGTCCTTAGGATATGGGTGCATTTGTTTAATCTTTTGTCTTAAGATCTGGCCCACAGCAGGAGGTGTCTGCTCCCCAACAGTTGCAAAGGATCTGGGCTTTGGGCTGGCTCCAAGGACCTAGCCCTGTCACTGCCTGTAATATTTCTAACTAACTCAACTGCCTATAACAATAATAATATTTTCAATGAGGTATTATAATACTGATTAATGGTAGGCTTATCACAGTCAAATAAAGTATAAGGCATATCTTTTCAAAAGTAAAATAATATCAAATTTTTCTAGTCATGGTCCGTACAATTACTTTATTCAAACCAATAAAGGCATAAATTGCTATTTGATCATTTTAAATTGTACGATCTTAACTTGATTCCATTATTGAGTTTTGTAACAATTTTATATTTTAAAACTTCAAAACTGGTTAGATGTTCATCTGCAAAATCAATATGAGCAGAATGCATGAGACAGTTTCTACAATCCAGAGGAATTTGAGCTGCACTGTACATCAATCCTTAGGTATCAACCACTCTCCTTAACACCTTCCAAACAACATTCCCCCCACCCAGGAACAGGCTGGTTCAGAGGACAGGCAACTCAGGTACAAAAGCAACTAAATACTTGCACTGCTTGTTGATTTTGCATGCCTGGGGCCAGTGGTCTGAGCATCTATTGGGAAGATGACAGTATGCAATGTAGCAAATATGGGGGACTTCCTTCTATCTTGTGTTTGAAATCCAATATTGTTACCACTGTTTCACTTTGTTCCAAGAATTGTTTTGCTTTCTTGAATGTTCTGTTTTGATTGGTTTTATTGTTTTGTTTTGTTTTTGTTGTATCTAATGGATTGGACAACTATTGTGATGATAACAAGATATACTATGGTAGCCATGGCTGTTATCCTAGTATCCTGCTTCAAAGTTCTGTACCAGTTTCACTGCTATGTTTTGATTGTCTCTGTTCTGTTCTGTTTGTTGGATTCTATCATCTTTAAAATTTAAAAAAGATCTGAAAAATAGGGCACACTGACATGCGCTACATGAATAAATTTGGAAGATACATTAAGTGAAATAAGACAAAAAAGAGTAGATATTGTATGATTCCATATTCACACATCCATATCCATATTCTACATTCTACTTTTTTCTCAACAAGTTTTTGTACTTTACCATTTGAAATATCAAAAGCATAAAATATGTATACAAATTTATTTAGATTTATTCATTTAACTGAGATTCAACCTAATATTTTCATATCTACTTTTTTGTAAATGATACTGCTATATTTTATAGGTCGAATAATTCTAACTGAATTTTAGTTTGTTTTTTTTTTTCTTTTTGAGACAAGTTTTCGCTGTGGTTCAGGTTTATCTCAAGCTCACTTTGCAGCCCAGGCTGGTCGCTAACTTGCAACAATCCTCCTGCCTCAACCTCCTAAGCGCCAGCTAACTGAATTTTAGTTTACTTGTATTATATAGTGTCACTTCAAAAGTTTACAGTAATTTAAAAATCTTGAATTTAATACTTTTAAGCATATTTGAAAGAAAATCATACAAATTTGGGAATGTTTCTAAACTATGAATAAAATATAGATTCTTTATATAACATTAATACTAATGTTATTTTTTTAAATATTTACAAATGAAAATTTAGAACTCACTGCCATGAAAAACTGGGTTAAAGTGTAGACTCTAACAACACCAAAGAAGAAAAGTATTTCTGTCTAATTTTTGAATCATTTGTCAGTAGATCAGAAAGCTTTAGAAGTAGATGCAATTCTGTATTAACATCAAAATTTCAGAAACCAATTTATAATATATACATTTTGTTTTCCATTTTGCTTGTGAAAATGATTTTTGATTATTGTAACTGTCAAGAACTAAACCACAGTGTACATGTTGTAGGTGAAGTAAAGCAACTGATTTAATTAACTTTGAAAATCCTCAACAGTTTTACCTCCATTACATAAAATATTAGAATTTTTACTCATTCTTTAATATCTCCAGTATTTGCTTCTTACTTTTTATCATCAATTAATATAGATCTTATTTAAGTAGAAAACACCATGGAAATACCACATTCCCTTACCCTTTTTTAAAGTTTATTTTTATTAGTATGTATTTGCAATTCATGCAGTTTACTGTCATATTAGGAGTGCTTGCGTATACATATTATATTGTTCTTCCTTTTAACTCCTTTTTCCCTTGCCCTCCCTCCTTCCCAACCAGTTTCTCTATGCCCTTTTTCATACTCAGTGATATTATTTATTTTAGCTCATGTTATAGTGCATAGCATTTACGTTACTTGGATTATTAGTTCCCCTCTACATGGCCTTATTTATTCTTATTTTCCCTGCCACCTTCTCCTCATCCCTCACCCATTTCCTTAAGGCACTTCCCTATTGCAAGAGATCTGTCACCTTGTCTGTTTCTATTCATCCTATATCACTGTTAGTAATTTGCCTCAATCAAATAAGAGATTCTATCCAGAATTTAAGCTTGCGTGTCTGATTTATTTTACTCAACATTATATTTTCTAGATGTATCTGTTTTCCAACAAATGATTCAAACTGATAATTTTTATAGCCACGTAATAGTCTGATAAATAGATAGATAGTACATTTTCTTCATCCAATCATCTGTTGATGGGTATGCAAATGGACTCCACAGCTTAGCTCTTACTATTGTGCTGGTATAAACATTGGTATGCAAGTATCATTGTAGTATGATGACTTAAATCATCTTTTGCTGGGTCTAAACATTTGAGGAAAAGAATGTTCATTTCATATGGTTCTCTTAAGGGTATCAGTGTGTTTTTCTCATGCTGGTAATCACACAGCAGCTTGTAGTACTAGGCAAGTGATCAACCACTGAACTATATACTCTACCTATGTGAGGAATATTTTTAAAATTACCATCTTGGTAAAACTTACATTTCAAGTGAAAGTTTGATTTGGATAAGCCCTGCTTTTAACCCAATGAATTTTGAGCCCAGAACATTGCTATCTAGAATAGGAAGAGTCTCGTCTAAGCAGCTCAACAGTGAAGACAGCAAAAAGATCAGCCTTCCAAGAAAGAGGGAATTTTATAGTAAGCATTTTAGGAGTAAGTCTGTACTGGTGGGTATCCTGGGTCTTTAGCCTGCCTGATATGTATTTCAGGCTTTTGAACATATCATGTGAACCAGTATCTTGTATTAAAAGTATACATATTTTAAAGGAAGGAGTGGAGTGGCTCTCTATGTAATAAGAAATTATTGTATTAAAAGTTAAAATGACAAGAATAATATATATACTTTTAATATAAGATATATATATATTTTATATTTCTTTGAAGAATCCTAACATAACTGCCATCAATCAGAGTACAACATTTTATGCTAATGTTATAAATGATGTTTAAATATATTTGTCTCCTTCATATGTTCATCAGTACTTTATACTGATGTCCCAGTGAATTTGTTATTAATATTCATAGGAAGGATGCCATTAACCCCCAATACTATAACTATTGATATGTCCTCTTTTCATTACTTTACATGTAACTCAACAAAACACCAAGTCAATATTGATATAAGCCTTTTATTACTTTAAAAAATTCTCTGCAGCAGAGCAAATCATATTACATTTTTTCTTTCAACCATGTAATTTTTTAATCTTTGAGAAAAAATTGTCAGAGCTTTCTGACCCAGGAACATTGAAAACAGGTGTTCAAACAAAAACTTGGAAATGAATATTGAATATCCTTTTTAATCTTTAAAAAAATGGTAAGAGGTTTCCTTGATCAATTTAGAGCAAGACACTCTCTCTAGCCATCTGTTTCACTGAATTAATAGGCAATTAGTTGTTTCAAACAAAGGACTTGTTCTAGATTTGTAGACTACAAAGAATATTTGCAAAGAAGGTCAGAAAAATAATTATAGAGAATATTTTAAGAGGTCAAACACTTTTTTTTAGAATTTTTAAGATAATCATATTCTTAATGAATATATATTTATTAGGATTTTCATTTTGTATTGGTATAATTTATATATGAAATAAACCACTAAAAATAGACGATAAAACAGGTTTTAATATACATTATGCACAGAGTTGTGAGAGCTTGATCATAATCAAATTGTAGCACATTTTCATAACCACAGGAAGAAAACTCATATCCATTAATAGCAACTTTCTCCTTCAACCACCCAACTTTACCTTCTATTCCTTAAAATTTCATCTTATATTAATAGAATCATCCAACATAATTGTATGGAAATACAAACAAAAGCTTATTTAAAGTTTAAAGTTTTAAAGTTTATTTATATTGCATCCTGCACCTGAGTTTTATTATTTTTAGTTGCTGAAATGCATTCTATTGTACGGATATACACCATTTCATCAATTTATTACTTGTTTTCAATTGAGTTTGTTTTTACTGCTTAACTATTACCCAATTGACTCTATGAACAATAATGTCCAACTATTTGATTAAACATCTGCTTTCAATGTTCTTGAGCTTATACCTAAAAGTGGAATTGTAGGTTCATCAACTTACACTATGGAAAACACTTTGATGAATCATCTAACATTTTATCCAAACTGCTGCTTTTAAAAATCCAACTAGCAATGTGTAAGGTCTTCAATTTCTTTACAACCTTGTTACCACTCCCCAATATCTGTACTTTTATTTTAATCATTCTAGTGCTAAGAGACATCTAATTTTTGTTTAAATTTTTATTCCTTTAATATCTAAAAATATTTGGAATATTTATTTGCTTATTATACATTTTATGTCTTCTTTGGAGAAATGTCTACTCAAATCTTTCATTTTTTTAAGAAATAAAGAACTTATTAAAAATAAAAGACTTTCAGTAAATATTTGTAGGGAAGGTATAAATGATTTTTATGACTACTTTAGCTAATTAATGGGCAAGAGAATTAGTATATCTGTCTCTTTTATATTGTCTATAAAAGATATTGAATAACTAAAAACCTCTATATCCAATATCATTTATAGAGGTAAATCCCTGAGATTTAAAAAGAACAATAATTTCCAACATGAAGTAATCTAGTCACATGCAAATAAGAACCATACCAGTACAAGAGGATGAGAAAAATAAGAGATCTAGAGACAAGGAAATAAGAGTCATCGATCCCAAGAAATAGGATTACATTTGTAGAATACCTAAAAGAATCTATAAATTATACTAATGAAAATGGGAGCTCGGCAAGATTACTTTACACAAGGTTAGTATGAAAGCAATTGCAATTTATATACTACAAATGAAGTTTGTATGGTTAGTATGAAAGCAATTGCAATTTATATACTACAAATGAAGTTTTAGACTTACTTTAAGAGTTATACTGTTTACAGTACAATTTAGATACTTCTAAAAGAAATCAAACACTGATTGAAATTGAAGAAAAGGTAAACAAATGGAAGACATTAGCACATTTATCTTTAAAGAAACAATAAAGACACAAATTATTCCTTCAATTATCATTAGCTTTAATGTAGTTGCAATCAAATTAAGTCTTTTTTAGATATGAACAACTTGATTTGAAAATTCATATAGAATTGTTAATTAAGGGCTAAGAATAACTAATTTTTAAAAAGAAAATTAAGTGAACTTATGACATTATGAATCAGAAAATATAATAAAGTTAACATAACTAAGTATAAAATAAGATATAAAATAATTCAATGAAATATAATTGTATCAAGAAAAATAGCTTTTCTCCATATTAATATATGTAGTTACAAAAGTATCATGGCAATCCAGAAAAGAAAGATGCCCATTCTGAAATACAGTGCTGGATCAGTGAACTCTCAATACTGCATTCTAGACAAAAAATAGTATTGAGTTTAAAAATATATATATATACACACACACATACAAATAAACCACATTTCAATGCAACGACAATATGTCACTATTGAAATCTGAATTATCTTTTAAAAGTTAAATGAGGAGTAACAGCCATATTTCAAGTATTTAACATCTATCTAGAGAATCTTGTTTTAGTAAGTATAGATTTAGAACATTTTTCATCGCTGCATAAAGTTCTATTGTTTATTGCATATATGAGTCAGTTTTCCTATTGCTGAGATACAATACTTGAAACCCACAATTTAAAGTTTAATTTACTTCATAGTTTCAAGGAATTGGATGCACGATTAGCTGGGTTCAATACCAAAAACACATCGTGGAAAGATACGGTAGAGTTTAGTTAGTTCTTGGAATTTACCAAAGCAGCTTTTAAAGGTACATTACATATGTAAGTCCTAATCCTTGCTTAAAAAGTTACACTTGAATGCTGAAAAGTATTTCTAAGAAGTTAGATTTCATGTTAATTGTTCTTCAAATAAAATTAAAATTAAAAACAATTTATGAATTAAGTTACCCATACATTAATGGTACTAATATTGGTAATTAATTCTTGCACTTCATTCCATTAAATAATCATTCTTTAATCCCCAGAGTACCTGCACTATATTTTGTTCACATATTATATCCTTTCTCTGTAATGGTCAGGAACCCTCTGGAAAAATGAAGATTCTGGGAAAAGACTTAAACTTCCCATCTTTAAATTTTGCTCCTGTCATTACCAACATATGTTGTTGAATTACGTAAAAGTCAGTTCTGAAGACGTTTTCCATCATTTCTGGGGAGAAGTTGCCGAGGCATCACACAGCAGGCACAATCTTTATCAAAGAGCTATAACTACATTAAAATATTTATGATTTTTTAATCTATGAGTTCATGTGACTCAAACTGAAATCTAACCCTCTCTTTCTGCCTTAAAATTCTACTTTTTAAAGTCACATTCTTTGTAAAATTTTCCACAATGGTCCCACACTGCTATGACCTCCTAAAGTCTATGAAAACTTGCTTTGCTTTCTTACTATTAATGATCTTTCCTTCTCTGGGATGTGGCCTCATAAGTTTATGGGAAACTTAGGTTTCAACCTTGAATCCTGATTTTTACATGTTCACCATCTGACCTTGGATAATCATTTAGCATTCTTTAAATCTCAGTTTTTAAATTATAAAATAAAATTGCTTTAAGCATAAAGATAGTGAATTCAAAATGTAATATAGTATCAATGAAACAATAAGTCACAATCAGTAGTATAGTAAATAAATGCACATTTTTAAAAATAAAAAAATGAATTTCCATTTTCAGCAACTCTCTGTAATTGAACAGAACAAATTTATCACTAAGAACATTGTGATTTGTGGAACACTATTCAAGCTGTGTTGCTGAAAATTTAGCAGCATTTTTTTCATTGGTGACTGTCAACAGAAATATTCCTACATATTATTATATGCATACATATCTCATGTACAAAATAAATATGTGAAATACATGTATGTAATGTAAATGTAAATGTATGTAATGTAAATCTCCAAAATATTATCACTATTTAGCTTCTTCTAAATCTTTTCCATCTCTACTGCATTGCAATGAATATTTTTGTGCATATACTATTTTGCATCATGTATGCTGATGAGTATCAAGATTAAATAAATTCTTAAGAATGGAATTGCTTCATTAAATAATTGTGAATATTTAATTTTGATATACACAACCATATAAATATCCTTCAAAAGTAACTTACCTTCTTATCAACCACATATGATTTTAAGTAATTCTGTCTTAGAAAAATAATTCTGTGTGAAAATTAGGAGATGAACCATGGAAAGGAACATTGTCATATGGCATACTAAATTGGAAGGCAATACAGTAATAGTCCATGCAAGGACCATAGGGAAAGCCAATGAATGAGAGAAAGTGACAATTTCTAGAAGCACATTTTGAAGTAGGATAGTTGAGAGGATTGAGATAATGACACCTTTGAGTGCTCTGTTCATAATGGCCTTAAGTGTATCTGTTACTAAATCATCCAAACTGAAGTCCCAATCATTCAAGAGACATTTAGTCCATTACCACCTCGACCTCTGACTTGTCAGGATGTCAGCTCTTCTTGCCAAATTCTCACTTCATTAAAGTGCTACTAAAATGAATTCCCTTTGTCAGATGTCTCCACTACTTTCCATTAAGTCATTAACATGGGTGCTTCTCTCTGAAGATCTTTGACCCTAAAGGCTAGCAAACTTCAAGTGCAACTATCTGGCCTGTATCATTAAAAGCCTAAAGAAAAAGACAAGTATTCTTAAATTTGCCTCAGTGTTTATCCAGAATATATCATGTCCAACTTTAACAATACTGTAATCCTTAAGAACTGCACTCACAATTCACATGAAGAAATGTATCTGTATCTTCCTTACAGAAACTCAAGTTGATGAGCAGCAATTTTTAATTTTGGCTAAATCCTTCAATACAGACTAATAAGTTTCCAAAATACTTTTCATATGTTTAAAATGAAATTTATTCCTGATGTGAGATTTCTAGTTTTATACTTTTAGATATATTGAACATAGAAATTAGAAAAAAGTTACTAGAGGGATGTTGAGAACAGTATCACAGATATCTGAGTTTTTGTGAAAATCTTCAAAAAACACTGTTTCTTGGATTGAATGTCACTTGAATTTTGGTGGTGTAAGCAGCTGACTATAACACAAGGTCAAGCTGGAAGACAGAGGAGAGTGCTCCCTGGAGGATGGACAGATGTCTCAGGTAGAACTTGGACCAATGGAGATCTCTGTGGAGATGGGTGGACCAGTTACTCTCATTTGAGCTTAGATTCCAAATTTATGCTAATTTTTCTAAACATTAAATATGCTATAGATAAGATTGAGAAGCAAAGAGCAAAAAGACAGAAACTAATCATTTTAAAACCTTTAAATCCTAGAAACTTTACTTATTGAGACTTCCTAAATTTCAGGAGGAAAAATTACTGGAAATAGTATTTAACTTTTTTCAGTGCTGACCTTACAGTAGCGAAGGTGCTTCATGAGGCAAGGACATTTAAAGTAAGAATTTAAAGTGATAGATGTGCCCAGAAAAATGAATTTCCTAGTAACATATATTAATCTAAAAAGCATGTGAGTTACAGTTGATTCATTTTCCAGTAATACTATTTAAAAATCTATCTTTACAAAAATTAATTACTTCTTTTTAAAAAGATTGTAGAAAGAGTAAATTAAAGTATATATATATATATATATTTCCTTTGAAAGTCTGTGGAAGACATACCATCTGTGATTTGTATTAAAGAGATAAAGAACTTTGGATTATTTGAATTGTAGTAATGGAATATTTGCAAATTTAGTTCATTAGTTTAAAGCACCAGATTATTGTGACAGTCTGTGTGGGAACGTTATACTCACTTAATAATTATAATGTACCTTGCATGAATTTTCTAATTGTAAACTCAATGCATGCTCAATATTTCATATTAAAAAATGAGGACAACTATAGAAGATTCCCATAAGAATGAGAAGTTTTTTCTCATTATTAACAAGGCAGTCATTGTTACTTTGCTAATAAATGAACCATTTCAATTATTTAATAGAGATGTTTATGATCATAACAATTGGTCTTTCAAAATATTCATTTATTAGTCTAAAAAATGCTGGGTATAGTGAATGAATGAACTGTAATCAATATAAATTTATGAAATCTGTGATGACTGCCATAATGTCATAGTTAAAATGATATAAAGCACATTGTTCTATTTGAATATGTTATCATTTTTACTTTGTGTCATATAATATATTGATTAAATTTTGCAGGATAATATCATTATTTAAGTAGCGTGACTGGGACATATAAATACATGTTAGCAATAAGAGATTTTATTAAATTAAACATTGGATAGTTTCTTTCATTTTCTACCTTGCCAGTTTTTCCTGCCCTCAAACTGAGGGTATAAAAAGCCTCAGGACTTAAAGCAATTAATTGCTTTATGAATTGAACTTCAAAGTAACTTTAGGATCAACACTTCTCACTGCCAAGTTATATTTAGTCTTTTTGGGGTGAATAGTTTCATCTTTTTAGATAAATGGAATTATATGAGTTTTAAATCGCTCCTGTCTTATGTGAAATATGAATAATAATACTTATTACCTGACAACTTTAGAGAAATATAATGAGGATGGTTAAAGAAGTTCTTGCTCTAAGCTTCTTGGAACAAAAGCATTGCATGCGTACATTTTTGGTATTGTAAAATTTGTTGAGTGTCAGTTTTAGCATAAAATATGTGCCAGTTTTACAGAAGTAAAACATTAAACTTTATGTACTTTTGGGTTGAGTTCATAATTTTGCATGTATTTACTTCTCCTAAGAATTTCATATTCTGTTACAGACATTTTGCATTGTACTGTGATGAGCTATGAACTAATTATCTCTGTATTAACAAACGTATGCTATAATACATTTTTAGTGGTTATTTTTAGGAACAATAAATAAACATGCTAAATTGTCTTAAGTAATGAAAAGAATTTCATGAATTGTACAACCAGTAGATTCATTGCAGCATTATCAGTAGATGATGCTTGATTTAGAGACTCAATAATATTCCCAGAGAAGAGGCTTCTTCAACTTTCACAATGAATCTTTTTACGTGATTCTAAGGCTTCTTCCTCTAGTATTATTTCACTGAGTTTTTCACAATAGCATGTTAGTTCTATGGCATATGTTGTCTTATTCATTAATAGTATTTTGCTAACTTATTTATTCCCTGACTGTAGAATCATTCCTTATTTACAGTATAGATAAGGAAAAGCCCCTGCATGTGTTTTTTTCATTCCTGTCCTGTATATCAAGTATGGGCATGCTTTTTACATTAATTTGCAACAGAGAAAGTTGAAAAGACATGATAGAAATAAAGCCTTATGTGTAACTGAAAACTGATACTAAACAGTTCAATCTCATAGTTCAAATGTACTAACTATACTAGTTCTTACCAGTAGGAGCTTCCCAATAAAATAATTGCTATCTACCTTCTATCCTTTGTGTGGTGTTGGTCAGTTTGTCTGATTCCAAATCCTTTTGCTAAAGTAATATTTTTCTTTATTTTAAAGGGGGTAAAATTTAACACAACAAAACAGAACAAAATGGGACATAAGAAAGCATAAATCTCAGAGCTAGACAACCAGAGATCGTCACTATCTATCATATTGTCTCGTTTTCTTCCAAATGGTTGTCCATATCTTTGTATACAAAAAGTTCATACAAAACAACATAGCCAATTTTCACAGGATTCCTGGTTCGCTGGCTCCCACTTGCTAAGTGTGTGTGGGGGGCACAGGACACGGGACTGGATGACATGAGATGTTTGATTCTCAGCCCTCACGCTGGCAGGTTGACAGCCGCTCACCAGAGAGGGGAGGAGTTCCTTGTTCTCCCAGAACCCCAGGTCACAGCATGGTGCAAGTCCCCAGATGCCTGGGTCTCTCTCTTGCGGGCAGCAGAAGCCTGCCACACTCACAGCTGCTATTTATTTCGGATGAAATGACCATTACATTTCCAAACTTCTGAAATGGCCAACGGACCACAGAAAGAATTCTCTTTAGGCTCCTGTTTGAATCCAGCAGCTATAGCAATCTGCTGGCCTTGATTCAGGGCCATAAAGTAATATTCTTGATATGAGAATCTTCCTATCTACAGGAGGATAGATAACACCTCTCTTTAAATCATATCTAAATGTCACCAAGTTCATTTCCCATTCCCAGGTTTAACCACATTTCAGGATGATTTTCATAAATATTTCCACTTTCTTTAAAAGAAAAGTTTAACTCCACACACAAGTGGCCCCAATGCCTTCCAAAGAAAATTCAAATGGATCACAATAGTTTTATATCAGTTCTTTTCCTGACCAAAACCAAAAATAAATTGTGTTTAATAATATTGTAAGACCTCAAACAAGTGCAATTTATTTCCAATGGGGGAAAAAATGTTGAGTTTTTCTTTTTCAAGCTCAAGTTAATTGTGATTTAGATCTCTTTAAGTCATTAGAAGTCTCTTGCTGATATCATGTGGCCATTATTTTCATAAGAATTTCCCCCAAGAGCTTGCTATAATTTTCAAGGACAGTGCATTCTAAATCCATGCTGGAAATTCCTCTAAGGGAAATACAATCTGCAGATACACAACTCCACTTACAGCATAACCAAACTCTTTGTGTTATTATATGGAACAACTGGATTCTTTAATGCATTACATTTTCAAAATCAAAAAGAGCACTTAAACCTTTCTGAAATTAGATTTGTCTCTAACATGACCCACCCAGACACATCAAGAAACAAGTTCCATCAGCCCCCTAAGTGGAACATAAGGCCAATCAAGTTGATCCTGCATCCTACCAAAATAACATTTTATAAAATCAAAGCCCAGTTGTCAAAAGAAGAATATAGCTCTACTAAATAAATTACAGACTTTATTCAGATTTTACTAGGTTTTGTAGGTCTTGTAGGATTTCATTATATCCTGTGGGTTGAGTATGTGTATAGTATATGATTTTTTCACATGTATAAATCTGTGACCACCAGGAGGAGGGTCTACTAATATTCTATTAACAGCAAAATTCCTTCTGTTGCATTGCTCCATGTAAACTTTTCTTCCTAAAAACAAAGTCATTCACCTCAAAGCCAGCAAAAGAGAGGAGGAGAAATAAACTGTGTCCCATAAAGGGTATACTACCAGTGACTGCAAATCCAGCCACCAGTCCCATCTCTTAAAAGTTCCATCACCTCCTAGCAACATCAATCTGAATACCAACCCTATAAGGTATAGGCCTTTGGAAACCATATAAGATCCAAACTGTAGCACTTTGAGACTTACCTAAATTATTGCATGTCACAATAGTTTGTTTTTTATGGTTCTGAGAAATGTTATCTTGGATAAAGTCATCACAGTATATTCATATACTTACCTATAGAAATACAGTATAGCTAGGGATATAGCTCAGCAACACAATGCCTGCCTGGCAAGCATGAAGTTGTGAGGTCAAATCCAGATACAAAAACAACAACAACTAATTTAATTTAATTTAATTTAATTTAATTTAATTTAATTTAATTTAATTTAATTTAAAAACCAGTATATTTGGATACTTCTAGAGTAATATATGCAATGATTATATATTTTTAAATTATAAGATACATGTGTTCCTTTAAACACTGAGCTACTAGCAATAAAAAGATATGCTAATAGATGAATATATATGTACAGGTGGAATCAGCTTCCATAAAAAATGGAAAAAATACTATAATTTAATTTTTGAAGTGATATACTATGATTTTTCAAAGTATAAAATTTTAGGCTGTGGAGTCCAGTAATTAAACAATGATTGATACTTCTTACTAGTTCTGAAATTTTTGGCATTTTACTAATATTCTGTAAGATCTAAGTTAAATTATCTCATTGAAGTATCATAATAAAAACAACTCCATAAAGGGTTATTCTGCCTATGTTCCAAATAAGAACACTAAGGATCAAAAAATAATTATATAAATTAGTGAAAAAGAGACTAATTTCCTAATGGAAAAATGAATAAATTATAAACTGAATGTGTAATAATTATTTTAAATACTTAACTATCATAGTAAGCTAATATATGCTTTATCAACAGCAAAATTTTTTAATTATCAAAAAGTTTTACATACATAAATACACTTACAGCTCATAACTATAAGGATCAAGTGTGGCATAAAGCTAGAGGCTACTAACTATAAATATTTTCACCAATACTGCTTAATATAGCCACCTCAGCTACTTTTTCCTAAAAAATGTGATTTTATGTACGTGTATACATTTATATATCTATTCACACAACATATATACTTATTTACAAGGTTACTCTGCTAGTAACAAAAACTAACTTTTTAGTTTAAATTACTTTAGACACAAAAAATGAAAAATAAATATATATGCTATAATAAAGATGTTAAGCTGGTATCTTCAACTTAGGTTCTTAGTAATTCTTTATTTTTTGTTAGCAATTCTGAAAATGTATACATATTAAAATATAGTATATGTGCAATGATTATAAAAGATCTGAATATAATATATGCCTTATGTTATTAATCTACTTTGTTTACTTAAATATTTCTCACCAATGTTTCATTTGAATTTCAAAATGACTATTAAATATTGTCAATGTTGTTTCCATTTTGCTGGAAAAAAATAATGAAATGTGAATTGATTAAGGGATCTGTCAATACCTCTCAGCTAATAAATGCTGAAATGAGTTCCTACAATAATGTTTTCTTCTCAGAGTACAGTGTTCTTTATACAGCATCAAGTTTATTGCAAATAAAGTATTAGACTTTATATGTAATGTATATACTTCACCATATTTATGAGTTTTAAACTTAAAGTTATGTAAATAATACATTTAAATGCATAGGCTTAAACTGATTATAAAAATTTTAAAATTATTCAGTATGCAATACTGTATGTAAGTGATGACAAATGTATTTCCTATCCCTCCAAAATTTGTCAGATAGCTAAACATTGAATGGAAACTCACTTTCAATATTTCCAATGTTCAATTGCTGCAAGGGACATTGAATTTCCTTGTAACACAAGCATTGCCCAGGGGTACTACATTTAAAACTGCATTGCTATTTCTATTAAAATCCCAGCTTTTGAAGGGTTTGTGCTAAAATCATAAAAATTTTATTTGAAAGGAAGGCAGAATTGAAAGTCTCTGTGGAGATTGTTTTCTTCCCTTTTCAAATAAAATAAAATTGTTTTCCTTATAGAATGCAAACACTTTAACTGATCGTGATTCTTGCGCAAGTAGAGAGCTGTTCAGGTACAGCAGCACACTACAGATCTGAGAAATAAGGAGCCGGTCGTACAGTCTGAAGGCTTGTCTATTTGAAATTGTTCTTATAAATCTAAAAAAAAAAAATACTTCTTTGTTAATAATACTGAACTTCAAACTCCAAATATTTGAAGTTTCTGGTTGCTCTGCCAAGACTATATAGAAGAAAGAGATGAAATATTAACTTTTCGCTGTTATAGAGAAAATCTTATGAATTATATTTTATTTTCAGAAAGGTGACTCATACTATCACTTAGAATCATTTAAAAATTTTGTCTTTGTAATTCTCTATCACTCAGTTACATATGTTTTCATGAGCCCTAGAATTCTTAGTTTACATTTTGCTATTACTTTGGGAGGAAAAGCAGGAGTAATGTACATAGCTCCATCCTTAAAGGGTTACCAATTTCCTTATGGAGCCAAAGCAGAGTGCAGAAAGCTGGAGGATTAGAGGTTATGGTGATCTGCACCTACTTGGAAGCCAGAACCGGGTCTCCAAGTGAGCATGTAAACTCGGCCTGTCCAGCTTCCCAAAATGCTGGAGGTGATGCAGGTGGTCCCGAGGGCCTGACTGGACCATGCCTAGAAACCTTCTTTCAATATGGGAGCTGAGGCCTTGTGAGTCCCAGGGGCCAAGGGCACATGAGGTGATTTCCAACACACCTGGAGGAACACACCTGGGGGAAGCTTTGGAACACTGCTTGAAACCAGGAAATATAGGAAAATGACAAGACGAAAGACCAAAATGCAATCTCAAACCTCCAGTCCATCCCAACAGATCCTAGGAGCCATGTACATAGAAGAAAATATAAACCATACACCTGAAATGCCTTAAATGATGTCAGATGAAATAAAGAAACAACTCTGGCAAGCTATAAAAGAACTCACTCAAATCAGAAATAATCTCCCAGGTAAAAGAAGAAATGATAAAGGTAATGAAAGAAATGCTGAACACATCTAAAGAAGACACATATCTAGTCCAAAGAAGCTTCCTTGTTTTTCTATGAAACTTTACTTTCCCATTCTCTCTGTCTTTTATTTTATTTTTTTATTTTCATACTAGGGATCAAAGTCATGGCATCATGCATGGCAGGCAAGCACTGTGCATCTAAGCCATATCTATGACACTTCATATTCACTTTGAGGAATAATTTCCCTTGTTAAAGAATTCTAGGTAACTGGGCTTTTACAAAAAATATTCTGCATATCTAACATCCTGCTATTTTTTCTCTCTTGGCTGTTTACATTATGAATCTTACCGTGCTGTCTTTCCATTTTTTAACCTCTATGTATGAGTATATTCTCCATTTTTAAGTGTGTCTTCTGATGATTTAAAAATTTTTGCCCTCTGGTGGTTATGATTTGTCTGTTCCTAAGTATGAGTAGGCCTGTGATTTGATATTTATAAATAGAGTATGACCAACTTGATATAATATTGCTCATCTCATTATGGTATATGCCAAAAGAAAGATGATATTTGTCTGAAATCCACTTTATAAATGAGGCTCAAACTAATAGATACAGTATAGGAAGTAAGGTAGTGTATCTTTCTCAAGTGGGAAATGCAACAAGAGACTGACAGAAAGAGGAGTGAAGGCAAATAAAGGGGATGAAAAAGGGAACAGTGATGTATTGCTTACACATAGTAACTCCACTAAGAATGCAAGACTCACATACTGCACACACACATTAATAAAATCAATCAATCAATCAATCAATCAATTAAAAATGAAGTACATTATCTAATATGCCATTTCATTGTAGATAAGCTTTTTCTTCTACTGTTTTTATTGACAGTGACATTATTCATGTTTCAAATATTCTTTGTAAAATCATAGACTAAAAGGCAACATATAGGTACTGCTCAAAAGTTCCAATGGAAATTGTTAGAAATGACAAGGACTACACTTTAGAAGTCACTTTGCTAATCTGGGGAGCTAAGGGCTCGTAAGGTGAGTTCCAGCATGCCTGCCGGGAGAGCTTTGGACCATCACTCCCAGTGGTTACAATTCTGCCCAGCTTCCTGGAAAACCAGAGGTGGCACAGGAGGTCCTGCGGGCCTGGATGGCACAGGCTCAGCAAACTCCAGCCAGTCCCAGGAGCTGAGGGCCAACAAGGTGATTTCCAACCTGAACGGGAGAAGCTTTGAAATATCTCTTGAAACCTGGAAATTCAGCAAAATGACAAAATGAAAGACCAAAGTGCAATCTCAAACCTCCAGCTCATCCCAAGAAAGCCTAGGAGCAATGTACATAGAAGAAAATATAACCCATGTAACTATAATGACTGAAATATGAACTGAAGTAAAGAAACAACTCTGGGAGCTAAAAAGAATTCAAATCAGAAATAATTTCCAAGGTAAAAGAAGAATGATAAAGGTGATCAAAGAAATAATGAACACATATAAAGAAGACACAGCTAAAAAATTAGAGGAACAATACAAAAAGATGGAAATCCTGAATGCACAATACAAGAAACATACAGAATGCATGAAGCAGATTCAAAGAGATATACAGGAAATCAAAAATTCCATTGAGAGTTGGCAAAACCATCTCAACAAAAGTGAAGATATAATTTCAGGCCTCAAAGACAAGATTGCAGCTAGTGAACAGGAAAGGAAAGATCTTTTAAAAATTACAAGGAATTAGGGAATAACAATTCAACAGTTGCAAGATGATACAAGAAAAACAGTATAAGATAAGGATAAAAGAAAAAGAAGAGGACAATACAAATGATATCAAGAGGCTACTTACAGAAGTAGTATCTGAAAATTTCCTAAATATGAGAATGGAAACTGACACACAAATCAGTGAAGCATATAGAACTCCAAATAGCCAGAGACAAAATAAAACTACACCCAGACATATAATAATCACCATCCCAGAAATCCAACATAAGAACAGAATATTAAAACCTGCTAGAGAGAAGAGATAGATCACCTATAAAGGAAAACCTATCAGAATCACAGCAGACTTCTCAACACAAACAATGAAGTCAAGAAGAGCATGGAGTGAAGTATTTCAGATCCTAAAGGAAAACCACTTCCAACCCACACTGATGCACCCTGCAAAACTGTCCTTCAAAATGGATGGAGAAATAAGATACTACCATGACAAAGAACAGCTGAAGAACTCCATGACTACCAAACCAACCCTACAAAGAATACTGAAAGACATTCTAGAGAGACATAGGAGAAAAACAAAAAGCAAGGCAGACAGTTAAACAGAGTGGAAAGGTAAGATGCAACAGCAACATGTCAACAATAAACCAATATATAACAGTTACAACCATTAATGTAAATGGTCTCAATTCACCAATTAAAAGAAACATACTGGCAGAATGGATCAAGAAACAACATCCAACCATATGCTGTATACAGGAAACCCATCTATCCAAAAGGAAACTCATAGACTGAAAGTCAAAGGATGGAAAACAATACTTCATGCAAGAAGAACCCATATACACCAGGGGTAGCTATTCTGTTTGCAGACAATGTGAACTTCAAACAAAGAATGATCCAAAGAAATAAAGAAGGTCACTACATACCAGTTAGGGAAAACTTCAAGAGGAAGACATAACAATCTTAAACATATATGCACTAAATTCCAGAGCACCTAGCTATACAAAACAAGTATTAACAGGAATGAAAAATCAAATAAGCAATAACACAATTATACAAGCAGACCTTAAAATGCCATTGACACAAAGGGACAGATCAACTAGACAGAATATTAGCAAATAAATAACAGAACTGAATCACACCTATGAACAAATGGAATTGATAGGTGAATACAGAGTGTTCCATTCAACAACATCAGAATATACATTCTTCTCAGCAGTACATGGGACATTCTCTAAAATAGACCATATAATAGCCCACAGAGCACACTTAAGTAAATGCGAAAGAATTGAAATTATCCTATGCATTTTATCAGATCATAGTGCCATGAAACTAGAAATTAATGATAAAAGAAACTGCAAAAACCTTACAAACACATGCAAATTGAATAATACACTCCTGAGTAATCAGTGGGTCACAGAGGAAATTAAAGAAGAAATTAAACAATATCTACAAGCAAACAAAAATACAAATAAAATTTACCAGATTTTGTGGGATGCATTGAAAGCAGTCCTCAGAGGAAAATATATTGTAGTGAATTCTCACATCAGGAAAACAGAGTGAACACAAATAAACAATCTGATGCTACACTTCAAACATCTAGGAAAAGAAGTACAAGCCAAGCCCAAAGCCAAAAGAAGGGAGGAAATTATAAAGATCAGAACAGAAATTAATGCAATAGAGACTAAGAAAACATACAAAGAATAAATGAATCAAAGAGTTGGTTCTTTGAAAGAATAAATAAAATTGAAAACTACTAGCCAATTTTATTTTAAAAAGTAAAGAAAAAACTCAAATTCATGCAATAAGGAATGTAAAGGTTGAAATCACTACAGACTCTGTGGAAATACAGGAAATCATCAATACTTATTTCATAAACCTCTATTATTATTGGTTCATTAACACAGAAGAAATGGACCAATTCCTAGAAACATATGAGCTAACAAAGCTGGGTCAAGAAGATGTAAAACTGCTAAATAACCCAATTTATATTAATGAAATTGAAAACGTAATTAAGTCTTTACAAACAAAGAAGAGCCCTGGCCCAGACGGATTCACTGCAGAATTCTATAAGAAATAGAAAGAAGGCTTAATGCCAACACTACTTAAACTCTTCAATGAAATAAAAAAGGAAGTAATTCTTCCTAAGTCATTCCTGGAAGCAAATATTATCAAAACCTGATAGAGACCCAACTAAAAAAGAGATCTACAGGCCAATCTCCCTAATAACATGGATGCAAAAATTCTCAATAAAAGATTGGCAAACAGGATGCAGCAAATCTCAAGAAGTTTATATACCATGACCAAGTGGGATTCATCCCAGGAATGCAGGGATGGTTCAACATACATAAATCACTAAATGTAATCTGCCCTATCAATAGAGCCAAAAGTAAGAATCACATCATCATCTCTATAGATGCAGAAAAAGCTTTTGATGAGGTCCAACGCTCATTCTTGATAAGAACCTTAGAGAGAATTGGAATAGAGGGTCTTTATCTCAATATGATAAAGGCTGCCTATGACAAACCAACAGCCAGCATCATAGTAAATGGCCAAAAACTGAAAGCTTTTATCTTAAAATCAGGCACAAGACAAGGATGTCCCTATCACCGCTCCTATTCAACATAGTACTGAAAATACTAGCAATACTAGCACAGTACTGAAAATAGAGCAATTAGACAAGAGAGAGAAATTAAAGGAGTAAAGATAGGAAAAGAGGAAGTTAAATTATCATTATTTGCAGATGACAGGATACTCTACATACATAGAAGACCCCCAAAACTCCATTGAAAGACTCCTAGATATAATAAATAAATTCAGCAATGTAACTGGATACAAAGTTAGTACTCAAAAATTAATAGCATTCCTATACACTAACAACAAAATCATTGAGAGAGAAATAAGAGAAGCCACACCCTTCACACTAGCATCCAAAAAAAAATGAAATACTTAGGAATTAATCTCATGAAAGAAGTAAAAGAACTACACAGGGAAAATTATAATACCCTGAAAAAGGAAATTGAAAAGGACCTCAGAAAATGGAAAGACATCCCTTGCTTATGGATAGGAAGAACAAACATTGTGAAAATGGCAATTCTCCCAAAATTACTATACAAATTCAATGCAATCCCAATCAAAATACCACTAGCATACCTCATAGATCTAGAGAAATCACTCATAAAATTCACCTGGAACCAGAAGAGACCTACAATAGAAAAGGCAGTTCTAAGTAGCAAAGGCAAGGCAGGAGGCATCTCAATCTCTGACTTGAAGTTATACTACAAAGCTACTGTAATAAAATCAACATGGTACTGGAATAAAGACAGACCTGAAGATCAATGGAATAGATTGGAAGATACAACCACAACCAAAAACACACTCAACCACCTTATCTTTGATAAAGGGGCCAAACATTTTTACTGGAAGAAGGATAGTCTCTTTAATAAATGGTGCTGGAAAAATTGGTTCTCCACATGCCAAAAAATAAAACTAGGTCCATGCCTATCACTGTGTACTAAATTAAAGCCTAAATGGATCAAAGATCTAAATATTAAAACAGAAACAATAAATATGTTGGAAGACAAATTGGGTAAAAATCTTAAAGACATAGAGATAGGTAGATAATTCATGAACGAGAATCAAACCACACAGGAAATACTTTCCAGAATCAATGCCTGGGATCATGTCTTATTAAAGAGTTTCTGCATGTCAAAAGAAATTTCCAGCATAGTGAAAAGAAAACCCACAAATTGGGAAAAAATCTTAGTGAACTGTCCCTCAGATAAAGACTTCTGTCTAGAATATATAAAGAATTAAAAGAAATCATACCCTCGAAATCCAAAGACCCAATCCAAAAATAGGTTTCCAAGATGAATACACAGTTCTCAGATGAAGAAATACAAATGGCAAATAAATGCATGAAAAAATGTTCAGCATCATTAATCATTAGGTAAATGCAAGTTAAAACCACACTGAGATTACATCTCACTCCAGAAAGAATGGCTAGGATAAAGAAAACTTCCAGCAACATATGCTGGAGAGGCTGTGGGGAAAAAGGAACTTTTCTGCACTGTTGGTTTGGGTGCAGACTGGTGCAACCACTGTGGAGGTCTGTCTGGAGATTCCTCAAAAAGCTGGGATAAGTCCCATTTGACCCAGCTATTCCACTTCCTGGCATATTCTCAGAAGAATTGAAAACATCACATCACAGTGATATATGTGCACCCATGTTTATAGCAGCACAGTTTGTCATAGCCAGATATTGGAAACAACATAAATGCCCATCAACTGAGGAGTGGATAAAAAAGTTGTGGTATTTTTATACAATGGAGTACTACTCAGGTATAAAGAATGACCACATTAAGATAGTTATAAGTAAATGAACGCAACTTGAGACCAAACTCATAAGGGAAATAAATCAAACTCACATGTGTAAATACCATATTTTCTCTCTAGGGTAAGAAATGGTAAGGGTACATAAGACACAAAATCCTCAATAAATACAGTGAAAGGGTAAGAATCTGCTCAAAAGGGAAAAACATAATATTTCTGAGAAAAGGAGAAAAAATAAAAGGGAGGGAAAAGAAAAAATATCTAAATTTGTATAAACACACAGGATAGCTAAGATGATTATGCTACAAATTCTATCATTTCTTGGAACAAAACAGTTAACATTCTTAGGATTGGAACAATTGTGCACATTATTGTATGGTAATCTGAGGAACTCTTGAAGATCACTAAGTAAAATAACAACCTTTTGAAGGCCTATACCTTCACTGTTTTGGGATCTTTGCTATTGTTATTTGTATTTTTATTTCATGTTTTTCTATTAATCTGTTTTGTTTTGATTTTTTCTCCTCTAATACAGAAAGGATAGATATACATGTAGAGCCTTATACATACCTAGAACTTTTCCTAAACAGTTTATGAGAATTGATTATTTTATGCATGAGGAAGTGAACAGGTACTTTGAAGAAAAAGAGACACTATGGTATCTATTGCTGATTCTGTAGCATCATGCTGTGAAATCAGCAATGCTTCTATTTTGATTCAGAATGATTTTAGTCTGTTTTGTATTATTTAATTTCAACATACATGAAGGCATGGGCAGGTATTTTGAAGAGAACAAGAGACATTATGGCAGCCATGGTTGATTTTCCTATTGTCTGATTTTGAAGGCCTGTAATGCCTTCATTAATCTGTTCTGATCAGTTTTATACTATTTTGTATGAATTAATTGTGTGTGAAGATATAAACAACTTTGAAATCTGTGTCACCTGCATTGTTTTCTTCTGTTTTGTTCAGTTTTGCTCTCTTTAAAATAAAATCAAACAAAAAACTAATTTCCTTATGAAAAATAAAATAAATCCATAAAATATTTTAGTTTAAATATTTACTTATATTTACTGTGAATAATTCACTAAGAACTTAAATGGAAATGCTGGTGCTGTTAAATATAGTTTAATATGAAGAATCGCAAAGTAGAAAGAAAATTAAGTATATTAGAAAAATTTGTAGAGATTTATTGATCAAACTGTGGCTGACTTTTCTTAACTATGAGATCGAAATTGAACACAATGAGTGTTTTTCAAATTGAAGGAAAAGTTGTTTATGATACTTCATGATATCAGTTAAATGTTTCACAACTAGAATTCTTCAAAGAAGAGACATAACACAATAGAAAATATAGGTAATATCAAAATGATTATAATAGTAAAAGGCATTTTTTTAAAACATGTTTTTTTGAAATTGTGTCCAAGATACACATGTTTATATGTATCTTTAATTCATAAAAAATATATATTTCATGGGCATAAAACAAAGGTTATTTAAAGGACTCAGTTTAATTTTGTCTCTTAAGGTTATAGTTTTATAAACTATCCCAGATTTAGTTGAACTATAACAATACTATGTGACATTAAACATTAATATCTAATGAATTTAAGCATTCATAAGAAATTCATCCCTTCTACAAGACTGTTTTCCCACCCTGTTATTGTGGAGACTATGAAGGGTCGTGGTATCTCATACGTGTTATGACTATTGGAGTATAATGTTTTTCTATCCTGGCATTCTTTTCCAGGCACTAGGCCAAGTCTGTCCTGAGACTTATTACCAGTCCTTGACATTTGCAAGTGTTATATTTCATGCACAGCACTGTATTGACCCTGAATCAGCAAGGCTCATTTCAGATGTCTCATAGTTCAGTTCATGAAACAAATTCTTTCAACTTAGCTTGCAGCTTGAACTCACTTATTTTTGCCACAGATCAACCTTGTCCCAAGAGACTGGCAGTACAACAGAAGTTGTATCTTATCTCTTTACTATTTTCACCTCTCCATCCTTCCCTATGTCCTCCTGCAGAATGCTTCCATCTTCCTCCAGCTGAAAAAATAACAGTGCTTTGTACAGATCTCTGGTCTATTTGCTCTTGACTCTAAACTTCACACTTTCTGACTTTGCTGTGTGTTTTAGTAATAGTGGGTTTGGCATATTACAATCCTTATGTCTCTACTGGAAGCTGTTTTGTTTGTTTGTTTGTTTGTTTGTTTATTTTGGAGGTGGATGGGCTGGGTAGGTGTTGAGTTCTTACTAATAAACTGAACAGGATATCAGAAAGTTGAAAGAAGATGCTTTCTATTTCTGGCTCCTTCAATTTGATAGGTGTCAAAAATTGCTAGCAATGAAGAGAGGGTGGTATTACTGGACTTTCATAATTAGGCAAAGACATGTCTTTTTATTGTGAGTTAAGTATATTGGTCAAGCAGGAAATTGCATGGTGACTCCAATATCAATTACGTAAAACCTCCTAAAAGAATTTCATCAGTCATTAGCTCATGAACCCCAGCATAAAGACTTATTCATCTTTTGAACATTGAGTATCTAATTTTCCTTTTTCTCCTTTAGATAAAACCATCATTTCCCCTTTTTGTTTATCTTCTTTAAGCACTTGTACAACCAGTTCTCTATAATACATTTTCTCTGAATTCTTGGAGTTGATCTATTTTGCTAAGTGATCTCTGACATACACCATTTTATACATGTTGAAGCCTCCATCATAACTGGGACAGGGAGGTAAATCCCCAGATAGCTCTCGACATAGGAATCTGATGTCTAGATTTGGTTTAAACTTTAAAATACCATACAAGTGTTTGCCTTGAGTTTATAAGTAGCTCAAAAACTTACTTTTTCGCTGGGGCTCAAAGTAGATTGACTATTGGTTGACAAGAATGAGTTCTTTAAACTGAATATGATGTTGTAGATCTGTATCCCAGAACTCTGGGAGGCTGAGGCAAGATGATCACAACTTCCAGTGCAGCCTGGACAACTTAGTGGTTTGGTGAGACCCTGTGTCAAACTTAAAATAATAACAACAATAATAATAATAGTAAAACAAAAAAGAGCTGGGGATATAGATCAGACAGAAGGCCCTAGGGTTAAGCCACAGTGCTGAAAACAAAATTTATCTTTCAAACCTCCAGTCAGAATTACATGCACACATTATCAAATAGTCAGAACTAAAGAATTAGAAAATTACCCAAACAACTGCTTTCTCTATTTCACTTATGTGTCTTTATGTATTGTTTATATTTGCATCTTATTTGCTTGGTGCCTATCTGAATGATTTCTTTCTCTGAAAAATGACTTCATTTGCTCATTGCCCATTGTCTTAGCCACTTTACCCTTGATAAGATGTAGTACCTGTCACTCACAAAGGAGAGGGTCGTTTTGGCTCATAGGTTCAGTCCACGGTGGGCAGGCTCTAAAGCAGAAACAGGAAAATAGAGGGGCATAGCCACAGAAAAGGTGCTTAACCTACTGTAGTCAGGAAGCAGAGAGTGAAGAGAAACTGCTAAGAAGAACATTCCTTTCTCGGTCACCTCTCCAGTTACTCACCTTCAACCAGGTCAAGCCTTATAATACTATATTCAGCTACTGAACTTGTCAGTCAGTGAATCCACTGCAGAGTATAACATTCATTATCCAATCACACTTCCAAGCAAGAGACTTTTGGGGCCATTTTAGATCTAAACTCAAACATTCATGATGACCACTTTACCTCCCTCCTAGTTTCATCAGTATTACAGCAAGATAAGATCTTCTAATTCCAAATTTTAAGTAATATTGATTTTATTGATCTTAATCAATCTCAAAGCTTCTTTACCTCAGTGATTCAAAAGTATGATCCCTGAATCTGTAAGAACAGCATCACCTGAAAATACCCCATAATGAAAATTCTCCGACCCAGAGCCAGGCCTAATGAGTGAGTACCTCAACAGTGGTCATCAGAAATCTATGTCTTAAGCCTTCAAGGTGACTCTGATACATACTGAACTCTGAAATCCAGTGTTCCAGGCCATATCTTCAGCACTGATGAATGTATGTGTAACTATGGTCCTTCAAATAATAACATTTTTTCTTTGTTATGGCTCATGGAGTGACACAGGGAGTGGGTACTGGAAAAGTTTCTTTAATGTAGATAAAATAAACCTGGACTACAGAAGAAAGGATAAACCTCTTTGTGCCTTTCCTAGGGTAGTTCTTATTTATATTCTTTTATGAAAATTTAATATGCATAGGTTTCATTCTTAAGAAGATTATGTATTGTACTAATAGAAATTGTATTAAATCTAAGAAACTTCATTTTTATATATCAATAAGTTATAGCTTGGAATAGAAAGAAATATGTGCATTTCATGTTTTTAAGATGGTTCAAATCCAAAAACATAGAAATATATTTTTATAAAGTTCCTAATAAAAAGAGAATTGTTTAAATTTCAGTTATATTTTACTTTGGATTTTAAAATAAGACAAATACTATTTTTAGGCCAGTTTGGTAGTTATATAATTCCATGTAAATCCCAACCCAATATGTTGATAAATATTGGCTAAAGCTATTTGATGTTCATGAGGTCAAGTCTCTAACATCTTCACATGTGATGTTAGTATTAAATTCACAAAGGCAGCAATCACATTTAAAATCATGACAGGTTTTGAATATTTTCTAGTAAAATAGAGGCCTTGGTATTTGTGTACATCACTGTAGGAGAAGAGAAATTTCTGTCAATGTAATAACTTCTATTTACTCTGAAGCAGTGGGAATCAAAGGAAATCCTCATCTTCATAATACTGTTGTAGACAGTGAATAAAAAAAAACTGCAAGATGTACCCTTTGTACTCCAAAGGATTACAATTAAGGAACATTTTTTTTTAACCTGAAAGAAATTAATTTTAGATTTGTAGACTACAGGGGATGAGAACAAGAAGTAACCAAGAAGCAAGCCCTCCCTGCAAATCAGCACCACGAGTGGGCCATTGTGGGGAGAGCTAAATAGCAGCCCCTTTTGGCATGCAGGCTGGGAAACAAGAAGAGCCAACCCCACTCCCACTGCACCCCTGCCATAAGTAACCGGCTGATCTGGAGAAACACAGGCTGCTGTGATGGTAACTATTGAGGTAAAATACAATTTAATGCATGTAGTGTTTAGTGTTTCACTGACTTTGCAGGTTAGCTAAAGCCAGTAGTCTGATCTGATCACCTATTCAGGGAAAACAATAGCCAGTGTAGCATCTATGGGGGATCTCCTTCTGAAGATGGTAGCCATTGTTAATTCCCTATCATCTTGTTTTGGAGTCCTGTATCATTTTCATTGTTTTGTTGGGTTGGCTTTAATTCTGTTTTGTTTTGTTTGATTTTATTATATCTAATGATATGGGAACTGTTTCAAAGATAACAAGATATATTATGGTAGCCATTTTGGATTTACTCATCTTGTTTTGAAGTCCTTTATTGCATTCATTGTTTTGTTTTTATTGGTTCTGTTCTGTTCTGTTTTGTTTGATTTTTATTTACTCTGTCTGAAGGTATCTGCAGCTACATTGAAGACAACCAGAGGCATTGTGGTAACCATTGTTGATTTACTATTGTTTTGAAGTTCTGTGTCACTCACATTGGTTTGTTTGATTGGCTTAATTTTGTTTTATTTTGCTTGGTTTTATTCTCTTTAAAATACATAAAGAAATTGATTTAGTGATCAGTACAAAGAAGAAGTCACATATATAACTTTCAGAAAGTTAAAAAGGTGGTGAAACAGAAATGAGAGGGAGAGCCTATTTATTGTATTCATTTTATATAAATAGAAATGAAAGCCTTCTAAAGGTAAAAAGAATTTCTGTTTTCACCTGTGTTAAACACTCAATAAAGCACAAAATAATCAACTCAATTTCTGTTCAAAGTCTTTCATTCCTATTCTCTGTCTTTGCTTCTCTACATCTTTCAATGATCAAAATAAATTGTAAAAAGTGAGACAAAACATATTGGTTCTGATAACATTCAAATCAGACAATATACCTTCCTGAGAGCAGCATTGTGTGTACTGAGAAACACAAAGAGAAGAATAAGTGTCCTAATACACTTATACAGGGAGAAAAATAGCAGTAAGAACTGGATGTGTCCTGAATGATGGCATCAAGATACAGAAAAAAGGAAGTGAAGAGTGAAAGTTGAAGAAATGAATAATGACAATACTAAGTGATTTTGAAGACAATGAGCCTTTTAAAAAACCCTGGGAATTACTTAATACATTCAATATATAGATAGATAGAGAAACACAACCCCATCAGACCCCATCAATAATAAAACAAAAACCATTTCACATCCAGTTGCTCCCATTTGCTCTGATCACTGTCCTGCTTCTGTGCATCATCCTCTCTTTCACCGTAAAATAGTTTCTGTAAGATACATGCATGTCAATGTATCAATGAATTTGACATCCAAATGTAAATATTTTAACAGAAAGGAAGGCAGTCATTTTAGAAGATGCTGTAGATGATGAACCATTATATACAGTTTGATAAAACATGAAGATACAAGTAAAATAAAAATCATCAAAAATTATAAGTGCTTGTGGCAAAGAAATTCAAATGACCTATGCATATATAAAAATGTATTATTAGTGGTAAATCACAGAAATGTAAATTTATTTAAATAATATTTTAGATAGTTATCTATTGCATTAAATATATAAAAATAATGTTAATATGCCAATAATGTATTGACTAATAGTGAATAAACCATACTCTGTTTCATTGCTGATGGTAAGGTAATTCAACAGTTTAGCAGTATTGTATTTGTTAACAGTGAAATATACATTCATTATGAATCAGTAATTTTAAGTATCTAAGACTGAGAAAGTAAATGTTTGTATGTACTGAAGACATACAAGAGTGTTTAATGAAGCTTGCAAAAATTAAAAACTGAACAAAATGAATCCAATGATACTAAAATGGTTTTTTTGTTGTCTTAGACAGCTAAGTTAGACAGAAATATTATAGGCAATCAGACAGGTCGAAGCCCTCAAAGGAGCCAGTGCAGAAGGCCAGAAACCTTGTAACTGGGGGAAATAGAAACTTCAGCTGAGGTCCAGACCTAAAGACAAAAGATAAAACAAATTCATCCACAAACTTTCCAAGGATAAACATCAAGGATTGATATAAATAGGTCTCTGTCACACTGAGGAAGTCAAGAGTCACTAAACCAACACCCTACAGGGAGAGTCACTGTTTATATGCATGCCCACTTGCTATGTGGCTGGCTTCTACATTTGACCCTTATTTAATCAATTTTACCTGTGCAATTAATCCTATCAGGGGACCATAGTTCTGTTCCACCTCATGCCAACCATGTGAGATCCTATATTTTCCCCACCTTGCATCTGCCTCAACTTGGGGTTTTTCTCTGTTAAAGTCTCTAGAAAAGACAGTCTTTGGCAACTCACTCAGCACCCTTTTCCATCACTCTGTCAGACAGATGCTTTCTTTCTCTCAATAAATATATTCTGTTCTTAACCTTCCTTGTTCCTAAAATTCATTTTTTGATTTTAGAGAACACGAACTCTTACTGGACATCTAGTAGTTTTGGAGTTTCTTTCCCTATATCAATATTTAGATTGTGCACTTCATATAATAATATGTAGCAGCAGCTAAAGGAAAAAAGCTTAGACCCATATGAATTTGCAAAGATTGAAAATATAATTCAGTGAAAAGAAAATCCAAAATTATATGTACACTATAATATTATATTAAAATGTTTACATATATATTTAAATCTTTCTAGAAAGATATACCAAATTCAGCAAAGGATGGAGAAAGAGGAAAAGGATGGTCAAAAGGGTCTTAACTATCAAATAAAACTGTGCAATATTGTAATAGGCCAACACAATAATGTACTACTTGTACAATTAAAAATTTGAACAATGAAGATTAAGTAAATAAAATCAAGGAAACACTTTCAGGGAAGTAAAAGGATGAATCAAAGACTCCTAGCTGATTCTAGGTGTAATCAATATTATATCTTCATGGAAATAGATATCCAAATTGTTGCAAAAGGAAGCATGAAATATTGCTATTCTGGTCAGTATGTTCACCTAACATCTTCTACTTTTGATGTCTGCTTCCAAGGAAAGAATATCCTTAGCTTGACAAAAAGAAATCAGTGTACTCACTGAGTAGTAGATGTTTTCCATTTACTAGACAGTATGTTACATAGTGAAATCCAACAGCAGGGAAAAAAAAATGAAGACCAAAATCTTGTTGTATGGAATCTGCATTGTACTGTAACATGTAAAAATGTTGTGTTGGAGTAAACCCTATGGCAAAATGAATCAAGTAGGAGGATACAAAATTTGAAACAGCAGTTGGTAATGAAAGCTGGGCACAAGATCATTGGATTGTTACAGGTTTTGAATCATACTTTATGTTAAATGGGAAGCAGTTTTGCATTTTAAGTAAAGAACATTCTATTAATATCTTTCCGTATGGTGTGTTGAGAACAGAATAAAACAAAACAAGGGAAAAATGGTGAAAATTCTTAATGGATTACTATAATAATGGGAGGAAGAAGGTTTGGAGTAGCATGATGACAGGAACATGAAAGAAAATGCTCAAAATCTTACCAATCCCTGAGTGCAGAATTCACATACTGTAGGATGGTTATGTAACTTTATAGCAAAAAGGACATGAGAGCCTAAAATTTTTACTCATTTTATAAAGAGCCAGTGACAACTATTGAGATGGGAAAGAAAGTAGAAGGAGCAGATTTGCATCAATGAAAAGAAATAGTGTTGAATGTATTAAAAACTAAGTTAGATACTTTTTATTATGCCACTTCCTCATTTCTGATTTTAAATTAGAAGTAGAATTCTTGTCATTCTATAAGAATCGCTAGTGTTTCCTACTCTCTAATACAGTACCTTTATTGATGCACAAGTATAATCATGAAGATAGAATAAAAAGAAGAGAAAAAGACAATTTTTGAGTTTCTTGACTGTTTGTTAGCAATTCTGTCATTTGTATCCACAACATAGCCCTTCCCACCTCCTCCTCTCCTCTCCCTTCTCTTCACTGGCTTCATGGAGCAGCCTCCCTGGAAGCAGCTCTTCCTACAGTTCCCTCAGTTTATTGTGCCCTGTGTCTAGAACATGTGTGAATAATAAATTCTTCCATTTATTTTATTCCTCTATGAGAAGAAATTTCACAGCCTTAAAGATAAATAGAACTTCTTTACCACTTTAAAACACACATCAGCCGGACTTGCTAAACATACTTTTAATAAGATACAGGAAGAAGTAAGTATAAAGATCTTGGATTGTGATTATGGAGACTGATCACATCCATCTTATCCAAGGGTCAAGCAACAAAAAAGCGGCCTTAATAAACAAGTTATCTTTACTTTAGAATTCACACTTCATTATCTTTTACTTCTTCAAAATTTTCAGGAATACACAAGCTAAAATGTTTTGTGATAAGGAATCTTGTCTTAGGTTTCCATGCTGTTAACTAGAGCAGTAACTGGGAAGAGCTAGTTTCCTCAAGCTTTTATGAAACTTGGGGGTGGGGGCAGAGAAGTTGTATATTTTATAAGGAAATGTTACTTGAGATGATGTTACAGTACATTAGGACAAATAAGTACTTTGACATTTTACAGATGTGCATTAAGGTTAATACTATATTAAAGGAGAGCTAGAACATACAAAAATTTTATTTTGATTCTAAAATAAATGATGTATTTCTACACTTATATATTTAGAATGCTGGGAATAGGTTCTCACAAATACTAAGCAAACATTTTACCACTAAAGTAAATCCTCAGTCCCTGAATTTTTTTATAAAAACTTACTATATTAATATAAAATTTGGTATCTGACTTTAACACTTGATTAAAAGTTAAATCAAATTTCTCATTGAAATGATATTTGAGCATTCTCTCTGTTACTGTTTCATTAATCATAACATATTAATTTGTTTTTAACAGCTTTGAAATTATAGATGTATTGAAATCAACAATGTATTGCAGCAGCAATAAACTAGAAAACAATCGTAACATTTTTTCTGTGACTCACCTGTGAAACCATCAAAATAGTGATAGAGGGGAATGAAACTCCCAACCTATGTCCAGTATGAGTTTGTGTTCTCTAAAATCAAAGAATGAATTTTAGGAACAATGGAGGTTAACACTAGAATATATTTATTGAGAGAAAGAAAGCTCCGAGAGAGAGACAGAAGGGATCCCAAGTGGTTTGCCAAGGACTGTCTTTTCCAAGGACTTTTATAAAGTAAAATCATGGGATGAGACAGGTTCAAGGTGGGGAAAACTGGGAGCTCACAAGGCAGATGGGCACAAGGTGGGACAGAACTATGCTTAACCAATAATATTAATAGTTCAAGTAAAATTGATTAAATTAGGGACAAATGTAGAAAATGGGCATTCTTAGAGAGCAGTGACTCTTCCTGTAGTGGGCTGGGCTTGTGACTCCTGACTTCCTCAGAGTAATAGAGAACTATTAATATCAGCCCTTACGACATGGATGCATTTGCTTGATTTTTTGTCTTGAGGTTTGGCCCATAGCAAGAGGTGCCTGTCTTCCCAACAGTTGCGAGATATCAGGGCTTCTGTACTGGCTCCTTTAAGGACCTAGCCCTGTTTCACTGCCTATAGTATTTCTGACTAACAATAGCAGATCAAAACATGGTGGCAGTGATTTCTAAGAAAGTTCAGAGATAATACTGCAGCATTCCTATAAATTATTAGAAGCCACCAGTAATTTGAACCAAACAGTGTTGAGCAAATTTTCTAATATAACCCATATCTATTTATGGAAAATGAAATAGTATTCTTTATAAGAAAGATGGTAGTATATACTTTAGCACTTGCTAAAGATATTCAATCAGAAAGTGGAGATATTTTTATTTGGAGTTAGCTGTCACACAGGGTACATTATTAGGAATGAGAAAAAGTTGACATGAATTGCTATATTTCAAAGTCTATGTGATTGTGGTATATAAACTGATGTTGGACAACTTCACTTATCTGTGTGACCAGGGAGAAAGGCATTTTCAACATAAAAGAGTAAAGCAAGGGTTAAAATGAAATGAAGATTTATCTTTCTTTTATTTTCTGATTTTTCTTATTTTTCCCATCATAGTCTGATACAATTTATTAAAAATCTTAATGTCTTTTATTTTATGACAATGAATAATTTTGTGATAGCTTTAAGAAGAGTTTACAAGTAATTTTTATATCATACTCACTGAAACTTAAATTACCCTGTTGTCTTTTGAATTGCTATCATTGTGAATTTCTATTATAAGTTTCAAAAAGACAGTGTTTTACTGCTTCAAAGGTGTCTTTTGCTTATATTTGGAATATGACTTTATTATAAGTGGAATTTCCAATTTATTTTCTAAATAATTTAATTTTTAAAAAGTTGCTACATAAACTTTCCTGTAGATTTAGATCTTTGTATCATTCATATGTGAGATAACTATAAATAATATTATGTTCCTTAATGTTTGTGATATGTTTGACCTTAGATAAACAAGTACACAAAAGGAGTTAATAACTATGTGATATATGCACATTTAGTTTTAGATAAGCCAGTATTTGATTTCTTTCAGAAAATCTCCAGGACAGGGAGTTTATTTTATTTTAAGGTATGTATCTAAATGCACTTACAGAGTTGATCAAAATTTTAAATTGCTAAAAAAACTGTTAATAAATTTTACTCCTATTCAATATGATACATGTGACACATTAAAGAATGCCTGCCAGTTATTTTATAGAGTTTTCCACATTTAATCTTGTATGACAGAACAAGGTTGTCTCATTTGGATTAATTAGTATGTGAAACATCTACAATTATGTAACAAAAGAATGTTCTATTTTCTGTATCTCTCTAAATGTTTAATATTTTAAGACCAGATATGCTACCAATGACAGACATTTTTATGGCATCACTGCACATCCCTAAACACTAAATGCTTGTTTCTATGTAAATTAATTACCAAATTGTGACTCATATTATTTAGTTTCATCTTAAATCTACAAGGTACATAATATGCTATAGAATTTAGGAAAATTAATATGCAAAGCTAAAGACATGTCACAAATTGAAAAGATTTAAAGGTAAGTCTTTTCAAATGTAATCTCTAATCTTGACCACAATGCTGTAAAGTAATATCATGTGATATCAAAATAAAATTTCATGAATAATAATATTGACAATTTTATCAAAGTGAAAAGTAAATGGTTGATTAAATTTATTTATATACCTATTCCTAATACTCCTTTTTGTCAAATATCTGATTTGAGAGAATTTAAACTAATATACACTTGAGAAAGCTGGGTGTGGTGATGCTTGCCTGTAATTCCAGCACTTAGGTGGCTGAGACAAGATCACCACAAGTTTGATACTGGTCTGGGCTACATAGTGAGTTCAAGGCTAGCCTAGATACATAGAAAGACCCTGTCTGTAATGGCTTATATCTAGATATCCTCCCAATGCCTCTTGTGCTCATAGCTCAGGCTTTTCAGAACCTGCTGGATTTAGGATGCATGATATACTAGCCTTAAGGATATGTGATGCTAAATTAGTCTACTGATTGGAATTATCATTATTTGAGTGGGCTGAATTAACTTACCAATCTGTGAATATTATTTAACATAATAAAAAGTACTTTGTAGGTGTGGTTAACAATCTTGAGATACGGGAGAGGGATTCTCTCAACGCAGGAAGAAACTGAAGGGAAAAGAGCTGATCAAACATGAAGTCCCAGTGCTACCATTAAGGAAGCTAAGATTAGCGGTCAGGGTGGCTCTTGTGGAGTCGCCTGAATCCCTGCTGCCAAGTCTGGCCTGAGTGCTGATATGACTGGCCTGAGCTGCCCTGAGCAAGGAACTGAGGTGCCTCGTATGTGACTCACCTGGAGCCACCTCGAAATACTGCCATAGCAGTGCTGAAGTTGGAGGTCAGGGAGCCCAACAGAGAACGGAGCCAGAGGGACCAGCATTAACCCATGGTGAGTGCTGGCAATAAGACCCTTCCACGGGAAAGGGGCGACCAACTGGATGACATGTGGGAGTCTGGCAGGATGGGTCTGAACTAGGAATGGCAGTGACTTCAGTTAGATGCTCCCTTCCCAGAGCAGATTGGTGGGATCTGCTTGGCCTGGATCACACCCCTGACTGGGACCCAATAAGTCACCCCAAACTGATTCCATATGTGCAGCATGCACTAATGCACCGAAGGCCTCCAAAGGCTGGCTGGTCCCTGAGGGGAGGGGCCAGCATACACTGCCCCTTCTTGCACCTCAGTGACTGACAGAGGAATGGAGAGGGCAGAAACTCCTAGCCTGCATGCTTCAGAGGAACTATAACCAACAAGGAAAGGGGCTGGGAACTACAATATACACTCCTATGAAAGAAATCAAAAACATGACAAGAGAAAGAAATAAGAAAAAAACTCCAGCCCCCAACCCTGAGAATATTGATCCAGGAGAGGTAAATACAAAAGAGATTGAGGGCAGCAAACATGCAACATCAAACACGGCATCAGCAGACATAAAGAGATATCTTCGGGACCACTTAGATGAGCTCAAAATTGAAATACTAATTCAAGTTAAGCAAGATATAAGTAGATTAATAAAAGAAATTCTAAGCACTTCTCAAGAAGACCCAGATGGAAGAATGGAGGAACACAAAAAAAGGAGAGAAATGTTCCATGAACAATATAATGAAAACCTAGAATACATGTAGCAGATTCAAAGAAATTACCAGGAAACTAAAAATTCCTTTGAAAGCTGGCAAAACTGCTTGTAAGAAACTAAGGATAAACTATCAAAATTTGAAGACAGGTTTGCAATGTGTGATCATGAAAGATAAGATCTCTTAAAAATAACAAGGAAACAGACAGTAACAGTACAAAGGCTGGAAGATGACAAGAGAATCTATAACCTAAGAATAAAACATGTGAATGAAGAAGCAGGAGTCAAAACAAAGGAATTGCAAAGGCTATTCACAGAAATAATTAAGGAAAACTTCCCAAGCATAACAAAAGGAAATGATATTCAGATGTATGAGGCATACAGAACTCCAGTCACCTACAACCAAAACAGAGCTACACCCAGACACATAATAATCAAGATCCCAGAAACTCAATATAAGAACAGAATATTAAAAGCTGTCAGAGAACAAAAACAGATCACCTATAAAGGAGAGCCCATCAAAATCACGCAGACTTCTTGAAACAGACCATCAAATCAAGAAGAGCTTGGAGCGAAGTGATCCAAGCCTTGAAAGAAAATAACCTCCAGCCCAGACTGATGTATCCTGCTAAGCTGTCTCTATAAATTAATGGAGAAATGAGATGCTTCCGTGACAAAGAGGAAATGGGGGAATTCATGACTATCATTCCAACCCTATAAAAAATACTGAATAACATTCTAGAGAGGGAAAAAAAATCACCAGGATTTCAGGAACATTGGCAGAGAGGCCTCAATGAATGGGGCAGACAGTGGAATGAAAGAGAAAAGAAGACAACCAGTGGCAGAAAAATAGCACAGCAGAAATGAGGCAGAGAAGGTTGGCTATAATCTCTAACATAGATGGTCTTGATATACTAACAAATAGAAACACAGGAGATAGGGTCCATCGAGATGCTCTAATTGGAAACATAATTAACCGGAAAAAGGGTTTATGGACAGAAAGTCAAATATAAGACAACAATGCTCTATGTGAATGTGACAGGGAACCAGAGAGAAATAGGGGCAACTCGACTAGCACCTGCAGATAGGTTGAAAAGACATGATACTTTTGTGCAGTAGAGAAGTACTCAGCTATAATGCAGGAAAACCTTGAGGCTTTTATAGGCAAAGGAATATAACTCAAGATCAAGCCCAGGAGTCAGAAGGTTCAGAACCAGTTAGGGTAAATAGCAAGTTGCTCTCCCCATTCTAAAAACTGAGGGAGTTAGTGGGACCCAAAATGTGCAATGTACCCTGTGGGAGTGAAAGGGGAGGAATTGTCTAAAAAAGGAAGGCAGAGGATATTGTTAATAGTGTATGAGGATTTAAAATCTACATTATTCTCACCACTCTTTTTAGATGGATCATAATCTATTCCAGTTTGTCTACTTGCACTAGATTTGAGGGCACAGTCAGCTATCCCCAAAATATCAGGACATATTATGGTAATCATCCTTAGTTTCCTATTAACTTAATCTGAAGCCCTGTATAATTTACACTGTCTTATTATGACTGATCTTATTTGAATCTGGTTTGTTAGATTGCTGTTTTGTATTGACTGATTTTATT